>CM050521.1:80383559-80446059 GCA_027563665.1 Antrozous pallidus
GCCCCCAGCGTCGTCCGTGGCCTCCTGTTCGGAGCCGAGGGGTGCCTACCGCGGTCAGCAGCTGCGGGGTGGGCGGGTGCAGAGAGGGCCGCACTGCTGGCTTTCGGTTTTGTTAGACAGCAGGTCTGCTCTCTCCTTCCTTCTGCAGAGCGTCTCTTGGGAGTACTCTTTAATGAATGTGTCGCTCTTGTAACGAGAGAGCAGGCCCATCTGTGTGTGTGTGTGTGTCGGGATATCAGTGTTAGGGGATAAACAGTGATTAGCAATGGGCTCCTGTTGCTTGGCACTGGGTCTCTTCACAGCATGCGTTTTAGAAAACATTCTACTTGAGCCGAGACCGGTTTGGCTCAGTGGATAGAGCGTCGGCCTGCGGACTGAAGGGTCCCGGGTTCGATTCCAGTCACGGGCATGTACCTTGGCTGCGGGCACATCCCCAGTAGGGGGCATGCAAGAGGCAGCTGATTGATGTTTCTCTCTCATCGATGTTTCTGACTTTCTATCCCTCTCCCTTCCGCCCTGTAAAAAAATCAATAAAATATATTAAAAAATAAATAAAAAAATATATTAAAAAAAAAAGAAAACATTCTACTTGGACATTGTACTGCAGCGAAACTGAGGGGTGCAGGGTAGAACATATCAAGAGAACATGCTCAGTGTGATGTAGAGAACTACCGTGAGCATAGAACTGTAGTGACAATGGTGTTCTCTTGCTATCCCTAACCTCTTCTGATGCGGGAAGTGATGTGTCAGGTACCAACACAATGATACAGTTGGATCGAGCTGGCTTCCTGTAGCCTTCCTGTGTGTGCGGTGGGGCTTTTCTGCGTCAGCCCCCACACTGTGGAAGTGATGCGGGGATCACATTGTCGGGGGTCTGGTCGGATCGCACTGTGACAGATACGACGTACAGTGCCGCCCAGCCGCCAGGGCCTGACGGGAGGGGGGCACCTGTGAGGTGGGCAGCGTCCCCTGCTCTGCGCCCTCCTGAAGGCGCTGGGTGGGGAGCGATGGCGGGGTTGGGGTTCCTGGAACCCATTCCTCCAGCAGAGCAGCGAACGATGATTTAGTCATCGTTCAGACTTGACCACAAGCCACATAAATGTGTCCCATGAACCCCAATGAAGTGTCTCCCATTCAACTGCCCCGTAGCCATAGCCCCAAAAGCATGGCCGTGACCCTGGGTAAGGGAAAGCCTCTGGAGGCGAGTCTAGTGACATTACGAATCCACCGTCACTGCAGCCTGGGAACGAGAACAGGGGCTATGCCTTAAAGAGTTCATTTGTTGTTTGAAAAATTTTCCTTAAAAAATAACTCCAAAAAGTGGAAGTAATGCGGAGATCATGTGTGTTGGGGTTTTATTGATTTGGACTTTAATGAGATAAGAGTATGTGGATGAGGATGGAGCGGACGGACAGACTTTGCAAGGACATGTTGAAAATCTCTTTCCACACATCCTGGGTCTCTCTACGTGTGCCCGTGTGAGCCTGGGTCCAGCATGGGCTCAGCGCTAAGTGTGCATGGACTTTTCAGTTTTGCTATTTTTTTTATAATTAATTTTTTTATTGTTTAAAGTATTACAAATAGTAGTACATATGTCTTCTTTTTTCCCCCATTGACCTCCCCCCGGTCCCCCTAATCCCCAGTACCTGCCCTAATCTGTCCTTCACCCTCCAGTGTCTTGTATCCATTGGTTATGCTTACATGCATGTGTACAAGTCCTTCAGTTGATCTCTTACAGCCCCCACAACCTCCTCTGCTTTCCCGCTGTAGTTTGACAGTCTGTTCCATGCTTCTTTGCCTCTCTCTGTATATATTTTTTCCCTATTTCTTTTCTTTAAAAAAATCTTGCCTCTGCAGACTAGAAATAAACATATAAGAACAAAAAATATTTGAGTCCCAATTTCAATGTCCAATAGTTCTGAGTCCCAGTTTCAAGGTCAAACAGTTCCTTATTGTGTACATTTCAGCAATGATATCTGGACGGTGGACCCATGGTGGGAATGCAGGTCCCACCCTCTCTGGTTTGGTCCTGGGCAACCTGCAGTGATGCCCAGCTGCTGACCGCTCAGTTTTGCTATTTAACTTTCCCCCCTAGAGGCATCAGTGAGCCCTGGGGACCAGCGAGGCTGCGGGTCTCTGGTGTGCGTCCTTGACTCTGTAGAGCGGTGCTTTGCCTTATGTGTTCAGGGACAGTTCTCCTGCCCTCAGCTCCCACCCACACCCAGGCTGGGCATGAAAGGCAGCGAGTCAGCCTTCCAGACCTGGCTGACGGGTCTATTTCAGAGTTTAAAAGCACCTGGTCGGCTATCAAGTCTATGAGGACCATGGCCCCTTCCTGGGCTCCGAGCTCATCAGATGGGTGAGAATGAAGAGGTTTAAAGGGCTGGTGATGGAGCTACACTCTGTGTAAGTGGCCACAGGCGTCAGTGTGTGTTTCATCGGCTACCAGTTTCCGAGAAAGAAGCTCACAGCGTCACCTGTAACCTCCCATTCCTACATGTCAGGCACCTCGCAAGAACATTAAGATCATCTGAATATGGGGAACAGCTGGGACTGAGTCATTTTGTATAAACCCCAAATCTAGAAACATTATTTTCTCGCTTAGGCCAGAGTCCTAATTGAGGCCAGACTTCAGTCACTTCCGTTGAGCGAGCTGTGAGTCAGCAGTCTTCACGGGCTCCCTTCACGTTATCTTCCTGTGTTTAGGTGAACTGGTGTCTTACTTACTCGAGGACAAAAATCAGGACATCTTTGTAGGTCACTAGTCACGAGTAAGGAAGCGGAAGCTTCTGTTTTACGAAGCCTCGTGGGATCAAATGAAGTCGTTACTTATCCCTTCGGCTTAGGGAAAAGGATGGTGCGTAATCTTCATCACTCACACTCAGCAGCTCACAAAAATGAAAAGAATCGAAGCAATTAACAAGTCATTCTGGAAGAAAACATTAAACATTCCCCAGACTTTGATGACACATGGGATGGATAGAGGGCACGAGCTGGGATTTCTTTTCAACTTATCCCAAAGTGTCAATAAGAACTCATAAAACATATTCTCTCTCTCTCTCTCTCTCTCTCTCTCTCTCTCTCTCTCTCTGTCTCCCTTTTTCTCTCTCTCCCTTTCTCTCTCTCTCTCTCCCTCTCTCTCTCTCTCCCTCTCTCTCTCTCTCTCTCTCTCTCTTCTCTCTCTGTCTCCCTTTCTCTCTCTCTCTCTCTCTCTCTCTCTCTCTCTCTCTCCCCCCTGAAACCAATGCCATCTGGATCTGGTCCTCCCCCTCCATCTCAGTAGCAGTGATGTGCTCCACCCCCCCTCTGCTGGACTCCAGTTTTGCCAGCTCCTCTGATGCCTGGTTGCCTCTGTTCCTCATTTGAGCCCCTCCCAGCATCTGCATGTGAGTAATGGTCTCTTCGGTGGCAGTAGCTCTTGTCTCTCCTGCATCTTTGGCTGTGCAGGCTGTGGCGCTGGACCCACTGGACATGCAAGAAAATGAATCCACACACAGGCCCACACCTCACAAAGGTTAGCTCAGAATGGCCCAAGGATCTAAATGCAAAAGGCAAAACTATAAACTCCCAGGAGGTAAGCTAGGAGACCATCGAGGTGACCTTGAGCATGGCAATGGCTTTTTAGATACCAAACTAAAGTTGTGACCCATGAAAGAAAACAGCTCGGCTGGACTTTATCTAAAGATCGAAAACTTCTTTATGAAGGATGCTGTCCAGAGAATGGGGATGGGGGTGGGGACAAGACTCAGACTTGTCTCTACAGATGGAGAACTGTTGTTCAAACTTATGAACTCTTAAAACCACATAATAAGAAAAAGAACCTGATTTTTAAAATGGTCAAAGAAAACCTGAACAGACACTTGACCAAAGAAGATACGTTGGCAAATGAGCATATGAAAACATGCTCAGCCGCATATGTCATTAGGAAATGGCACATTAAAACGAGAGACCATGATTGCCAAAGCATGGACGTACGCAGGATGTTTTTCTGTAGGTTAATGGATAAATACACTGTGGTACAGCTGGGCAAAGGGCATCGTTTCAGTGCTAAAATAAAACATATTATTGCAAGGACAGAGGAAGAATTGAAAATAGATGGTTGTAAACTTCTTACATTATACATAAAGTGATATAATATTTGAAGGGAGGCTCTGATGTGTTTAAGACAAGAGCAAGCATCAAAAACAAAACAAAACAAAAAACACACACACACAAAAAAAACCCCACAAAAAGGCATAGAAGGCAATATAGGACATAAAATAGGATACTAAGGCATCCTCAACTAATCCAAAGGCAGAAAAAGGAACTCTAAAGAATCAAAGAAAATATTGGAAAAATAGAAAAATAGCAAGGTGGTAGATTTACACTCAACTATATTGATGATTATACTTAGTGTGATATTTTTTCAGATTAAAAAAGGCAAGATCTAACTAAGTACTATCTACAAGATACAAAATTTTAATATAAAAAAGACATTTAGGATAAAGATAAAAGAAGGAAAGAGATATATATGAAAGTATTAATCATATGCTGTAAGTTGGAAAGGCTATATTAGCGTCAGACAAAATAGACTTCAAAACAAAGAATATTAGCAGAGATAAAGATGGCTATTTAATAATGATAAAAGAATAATACATTAATAAGACCTAACTTTCTTAAATGTGTATGCATCTACTAGTGGAGCTCCAAAACCTGACAGAACTAAAAGGAAAAAATAGACAGGCCTACCATTAAAATTTAGAGATTTCAACAATCCTCTCCCAGTAACTGCAGAACAAACAGAAAATTAATAAGAATATGAGGCATGAGCAACCTCATCAACCTAATTAAGACCACATCTCACAATCACACATTATTTTTAAGTGCTCATGGAATATTCACTAGGTAGACCCTATACTTGGCCATAAAATAAATCTCAGTAAATTTAAAGGATTGAACTCATTCAGAATATGTTCTCTGATGACAATAGAACAGAAATCAATATAAAAGATAAGGGGAAATTCTATATATTTAGATATGAAACAACATACTTTTAAGTAACTGCTGGGTCAAAGAAGAAATCACAAGAGAACTTAGAAACTATTTTGAATTGAAAGATAAAGAATACATCCGACTTTCTGGGATGAACCTAATGCAGTGTCTAGAGAGAAAATTATAGCTTTAAATGTTTGCATTGGACAATGAGAAATGTCTGAAATCAATTAAGTTTCTACTTTAACTAGAAAAGTAAGAGTGAATTAAACCAGAGGAAGAAAATAGTAAGAATAGAAATCAATGAAATATAATAACAGAAAAAACAACAGACAGACCAAGGCTTTTCTCCTTTAAAACATCAGTAAAATGGATGAATGACTGATCAAGAAAAAAGGGAGAAGTCACAAATTGTCAGTCAGAGGAATGAGAGAGAGGACTGACTCCAGATCCTAAAAAAGGTAATAATGAGGGCATCCGAGGACAACCTATGCCAGTAAATGCACAACTGGGATGGATACATTCTTTGAAAATTACAACAAACGATACAAGAAGAGTAGAAAATTTGAATAACCAAGTATCTTTAAAAATTGAACACATAATTTAAAATCTTCTCAGATGATGAATTCCCTGGTGAGTCCTATCAAACGTTTACTGGAGAAACAATAGCAATCAGACACAGACTCGCAGAAAACAGGTGGAGGGAGTCATGGCCAGCTTGTTTTTAAAGCCAGCATTATCCTGATCCCAAACGACAAAAACGCTGTTTAAAAAAACAGATAGACAAACAAGAACAGAAAAAGGAGTGAGACATGGAGACCAATGTCTCTCGTGAAGAGAAACGCAGAGGCTTGACTAAGACATCCCCAACTGGAACCCAGCTGTTATGAAGCAGATAGATGCACAAAAGCAGTGGGCTATTGCAGTGGTCGGCAAACAACAGATCCAAATATCAACAGGACGATGATTGAAATTTCTTTTGAGAGCCAAATTTTTTAAACTTCTTCTAACGCCACTTCTTCAACACAGACTCGCCCAGGCCGTGGTATTTTGTGGAAGAGCCACACTCAAGAGGCCAAAGAGCCGCATGTGGCTTGCGAGCCGCAGTTTGCCGACCATAGGGCTATTCGAAACGTAAAATGGGTTGAACATTTAAAAATCAGTCAAGGTAATTCACCACATTAACAGGTCACCAGAGAAAAAAAACATGAGTATCGCAGTAGTAGCATTTGATAAAATTCAATACCTATTACTGGTTTAAAAGTCTCAGCGACTGGGACTAAGGAACCTTCGCAACACGATAAAAGGCATCTATGGAAAACCCACAGCCAGCATTGCACTTGATGGTGAGAGACAAGTCTTTTCTTTAAAGACGGGGGTCAGGTGAGGGGTGTCTGCTGTCGCCTCTTCTGTTTGACATTATACTGGAGTCCTGTCCAGCACAGTGAGGCCAAGGAAAGCACTTGGGAGATGGGGGTGGGTGGGTGGAGGCACAAAAACTGGAAAGGAATAAATAAAACTTTTCATTCACAGACAATAAAATATTCAGGAAAAGCTACCAGGATGTGTGAGTTTAACAGTGACAGGACACAAGACAAATGTGGAGTCAGTAACATTACTGTGTGCTAGCAACAAACAGTTGGAGAGCGCAATGGAAGGAAGTAGAGCATCAGGGAGGTGCCCAGTGTGCGTGAACATGCAGTAATGGGGTGCCCAGTGTGTGAACATGCAGTAGTGGGGTGCCCAGTGTGCGTGAACATGCAGTAGTGGGGTGCCCAGTGTGCGTGAACATGCAGTAGTGGGGTGCCCAGTGTGCGTGAACATGCAGTAGTGGGGTGCCCAGTGTGCGTGAACATGCAGTAGTGGGGTGCCCAGTGTGTGTGAACATGCAGTGGTGGGGTGCCCAGTGTGTGTGAACATGCAGTAGTGGGGTGCCCAGTGTGCGTGAACATGCAGTAGTGGGGTGCCCAGTGTGCGTGAACATGCAGTGGTGGGGTGCCCAGTGTGTGTGTACATGCAGTGGTGGGGTGCCCAGTGTGTGTGAACATGCAGTAGTGGGGTACCCAGTGTGTGTGAACATGTAGTGGGGTGCCCAGTGTGTGTGAACATGCAGTGGTGGGGTGCCCAGCATGTGTGAGCAGGCAGTAGTGGGGTACCCAGCATGCATGAGCATGCAGTGGTGAGGTGTCCAGAGTGTATGAGCATGCAGTGGTAGTGCGCCCAGCATGTGTGAGTATGCAGTAGTAGGGTACCCAGCATGTGTGACCATGCAGTTACTGGGTGCCCAGCATGTGTGAGTATGCAGTGGTGGGGTGCCCATAATGTGTGAGCATGCAGTGGTGGGGTGCCCAGCATGTGTGAGCATGCAGTAACTGGGTACCCAGCATGTGTGAGCATGCAGTCACTGGGTGCCCATCATGTGTGAGCATGCAGTGGTGGAGTGCCCATAATGTGTGAGCATGCAGTGGTGGGGTGCCCAGCATGTGTGAGCATGCAGTGGTGGGGTGCCCATAATGTGTGAGCATGCAGTGGTGGGGTGCCCAGCATGTGTGAGCATGCAGTGGTGGGGTGCCCATAATGTGTGAGCATGCAGTGGTGGGGTGCCCAGCATGTGTGAGCATGCAGTGGTGGGGTGCCCAGCATGTGTGACCATGCAGTCACTGGGTGCCCAGCATGTGTGAGCATGCAGTGGTGGGGTGCCCATAATGTGTGAGCATGCAGGAGGGTCACTCCACTCCGCCTGGGCGAAGGTGGGCTGGGGCCCAGGAAAGAGCGTTGGTGGCTCTGGGTTACCTGAGCCATTGCCCTCAGCCACGCGCTGCCTGCGTGCACCCCGCTGCTCAGTGTCTGTGCGCACCCCTCAGAATGAACGCTGGCCTCTGGGCCCAAAGGGGCAAAAACACAAACAAGCAGGATGCGCATCTCGTGTGGCTTAGCGGTCTGTTTCCGAGGCCGGAGAATGTCATTCACAGTTCCTCCTCAGGCCTGAGCATCACCCCGGGTGGCTTGTGCTGGAATAGTCACCCCTAAGCTCTGAGGTAGGAGATGATTCCGTGTTTCCTTCGTTATGTTTTCCTGGCTCTGCCGCTCGCCTGCTGTGAGACCCGAGGGGCTGATCTTTCTGGCCCTCGGTCTGGGCCTCTGGCAAACCACGCCCAGCCAGTGGTGAAGGGCTGAGCTGCGGGAAGAAGCCTCCCCAGGGTGCTGGCTGCGCCCTCGGAGCTCAGAGGGCCTTAGTTTGCTTCTTTCCCTTCCACGTGTTTTAAAACACTGTCTTCAAACTTGATCAGAAACGATGTCCTCAAGCCTCCCAGGTGACTCATCATGGTGACATATCCTTATTGCATGTTCAGATTCCATTTCTGTGGACCCATGTGCACAACAGACTCTCCCTTAAATAAATACAATCTCTTTCACATTATTAGCAAATTACACTCCGACAGTTACACTTGCTACTGTGGTTACCTCTGTGTTCCTCTCAGACTCCTCTGCGTTTTATTGCTGGGTAAATATTTAGAAGACTTGAAAAGGCTAATTTCAGATTTGAGTCTTCGCTGTTCAACAGTTTATATTTCCAGGCCTTCTAGACAATTCGGATTCTCTTTTGTGAAACCTAGTGTGGTTCTTGCATTGATACTATTTGCATTTTTTTTTTTTTTTGGTAACGTGCCACGGGTTCATAAAACTTTCCATTTAGAGTTCTGATGGGATTAGCTGCTTTTAATTACATCTGAAGAGTCCCTTGCCAAATAATGATTAAAACCCACAGAAACGAAATGGTTGAGACATAAGCAAAGCAAAACAGATCTATAGGAAAACCGCTTCAATTCGTGAAACAAAAGTAAATCCACTTAATTTGTACGTACTGGGAGGATTTAATTCAAATGGAAATAGAACACGCGATACCTAAGGTGAGGACGGTAGATAAGAGAACTTTAAAATGTGTGAGTTCACATGCTGTGTTTTTTGTAGTTGTTGATTTTTAAAACTCAGAGCATCACAGATTGTTCTGGGGAAGTTTTTGGAGCGAAAACGGAAACGCTTATATGATTACGGTTGAGCAAAAATTGGGTCTACTGCCTGGTGAGCAAACTCAGTTGGATTTACTAAACCGGTGCGCCCCCCTTCCGCCGCTCTGTGGGTTCTGTGCTCAGGAGTCCCCACGGCCCCACTGCGTCAGCACTTAGGTTTCCCGTGTGGCCCCTTTGCAGGGAGCTGCCTCTCCCTCCTCTGTGGCAGCAGATCCCCCAGCTCTCAGGATCAAATTCCAATTCCAATCCTTGGTGGACCCAGTACCTTCCTGAGTTTCTATGGCTTCTCTGCCAGCTTTCCCGCCCACACAAACACCCTCTCCTCTGGCCATGAGGTGCCTCTCAGGCATAGGCCCCCAAGTCTTCTGCAGTCACTCATTCACTTACTCATCCATTCACTCACTCACTCACTCATTCACTCACTCAGTCACTCATTCATTCATCCATTCATCCATTCACTCATTCACTCATTCATCCATTCATTCACTAACTCACCCACTCATGCAGTCACTCATTCATTCACTTATTCACTCATTCACTCATTCACTCACTTACTCATTCACGCATCCACTCATTCATTCATCCATTCACTTATTCACTCACTCATTCATTCATCCACTCACTCATTCACTCAGCCACTCACTCACTCATTCACTCACTCATCCACTCACTCATTCATTCATCCACTCACTCATCCACTCATTCATTCAGTTATTCAGTATTCATCCCACAAATTCGAGGTGCACTCTGCCTGGTGGTAGGGATACCTCGGGAGCCAGAAAGAAATCCTGGCCCTGCCCTCGAGGTTACAGGCAAGTGGAGGAGCCAAGCTTCGGGTGAAGAATCTCCGGGAGACTAGCGTGATGGCTCTGGTGGGTGATGCAGAGGGGACACACGGGTGACAGAACCCTGTGAAACATGCGGATGCGATCTGGTTGGAGAGGGGGATCCTTCGAGGTACCAGGCGAAGACAGCACCAGGGCAGGAGCAGGCGTGCCCAGGAGCTGCGGTCAGGGCCCCGGAGAAGCAGGTGGGGGCTGCGGGCCCACAGCGAGGGGGGAGAGCAATGCGGCGGACCGCTCAAAGGAGACAGGCCGCTCACCGGTCCGCAGGAAGACAGAGCCTCTCCTCCCCTCTTCTTCATCACTTGGGGCTCAGCCTGAGTGTCCATCTCAGGGGAGCCTTTGGCGCCCCGCCCTCCGAAGGGCAGTGTCCTCCCTCTGCAGCCGGGCTGTGGATCTTGCATCCTGACCGCTGTTCTCACCCAGAGCAGGCCTGAGGGATGCCGGGGGGCTGGCCAGCAGGAAAGCAGCGCTATGCACCCGTGGGCGGCTTTGTTGGTGCCCGGTGCATGTACACAGGTAGCTGGGCCTTGGAGTCCAGTGTCTCCCCGAGGGTGGCCCCAACTCCTCCAGCCCCCATCAGGGGTCCCCTCCCCCCCGAAAAGACCCCTCCCTTTTAATTCAAACCAAAGGCCAGCTTGTAATCTCAGATGGTAAGGAACTGCCGGGTGTGTGTGGGGGGGGGCACGTGGTTTGCAGAGAACTCAGCCGTGGCGGGGTCCACACCGCGGTGCCATCCCGACCCGTTGGCTGCCCGGCCCGGGGCTCCGGTGATGGGATTATTAGAGGGACCCCAGAGGGGGCTGTTCTGTCGTGGAGGAGGGGAGAGAGGGCAGGAGGGGGAGAGAGGGAATCCCAGCTGTTAATTGGGGCCTGGATGGAACAAATTGCCCCTCATCACAGAGAGGGATTGCGTTTCACGTGGAGGGGAAAGAGAGATTTGCCTACAAATTAGGCTGCAAACTGCAGAGGAGGAACTCGCGCTGCCAGGCGGCTGAGCCAGGACGCTGATGAGATGCGACAGGGGGAGGGGGGGCCGGGTGTCTCCCTGTTGCCCTGGGTCCTATGGAGGCTGTGATCAGTGTGACCGCCTTTCTGCCCGTCTCTCTGGAAACGCCCCGGGGCTGGGGCTGCCTGTGGGGTTCCCCACGCCCCTCTGAAAACCGGGTTCTGTCCCAGAAGCACTAGGTGCCTCACTCCTGGCCAAGGTCAGACACCACCTCTGCAGGCTGTGCCCCCCTGGTGGGAGGTCGTCTGCTTTGGTGATCTTGAGCAGCAGGGTACATTCCCTCCCCGGCCCCACCTGGAAAAGCTGTACTCGTAAAAGGGTGATATGCTCATTAGACTGGGAGACCTTCTGGGAGACCTCGGTCATCCTTCCGAACAAAGCCATGGTGGCAGGGCCAAGGCAGAGACGGGTAGGGCTATCAGGCCAGGAGGGGAGGGCAGTTGGGCACGATTAGGCTGGCATGGGGAGGTAGTTGGCGTTGGCAGGCCTATAGGGGGGGCAGTTGGGGTGAGTAGACTGGTGGGGGGGCAGTTGGAGGTAAGCAGGCTGGCAGGCAGAGTGGTTAGTGGCTATTAGGCAGGCAGGTGAGCAATTAGGAGCCAGCAGTCCTGGATTGGGCCTAAACTGGCAGTTGGACATCCCCTAAGGGGTTCCAGGTTGGAGAGGGTGCAAGCCTCCATGCACGAATTTCATGCACCGGGCCACTAGTGTAACAATAAAGCCACTACTAAGAACCCAAAAGCAGGAGGGTGGTGTGGAAGGTACTTTTATTTTTTTTAACATTTTCCTAGATCATCTTTACTTGAAGATTTTGGGGGGGGGGGAGAAAAAGATGAGTAATGCAAAGCATTTTAATATTAAAACCAATGCATATAAAATTGAATAGAATATAAAATTTACATTACTTTTTAAGACAAAGTAAGAGAATAAAAGACATTTCCAGGGTAAGCTCCTCATGAGCTTGTAAGGTACTTTTAAAACACTCACTTTAACAAATGACATTGAGGAAATATGTAAGATACTAAGTGCATTATCAGATTACTGTCCTGTCTGTACTTTTTTTTTGCTCTAAAATGCTCAAGGTGCAGGTGGCGAACAGCTATGATAAAGCCACTTTTTGTTTTTTTTCAAAGCACCAAGACAATGTAATTTAATTCGAGGTCATTCCAGACTGATGGCGCTAACGTGTAGCTGCCTGGAAATCTGCCTGAAATTAATGCCGAGTACGGGGTCCCGACTTTACGTTACGACACGTCAGGGTCACCGAGGGCGTTTCAAGGGGCTGCAAGATTATTTGTGAAAACAAAACCAAACTCGGTATGTTATCTTTACTTCAGAGCTGCCTCGTTCTAGGGCCGGGGACGGGGGGGGGCGGGGGTGGGGGGGAGACACAGGTTGACAACGAGGAGGGGGTCTGCGGAGGAAAGTCCCTTCTGACCCCCCTACCCAGGAGCCAGGGGGTGGTGGGGTGGGACAGCAATGCCACTCTGGTCAGGGCAGCGACAGGCACTCACAGCAGGGACAGAGGCCGGCCGACGCTCCGTTGATTCGGAACAGGGCAGAAACGTAGGTTTCATCTTGCGCGACAATTGTGGACAGGAGATGAAGGCGCTTGGGGAATTGTACTGGGAGGGAGCCTGAGGCGCAGTGGCTGGCCATGGTTACTGAAGAGTGCCCTCTGTCTTGGCACAGAGGGGATCCTGGTGATGCCGGTGGGTCAGGTATTCCACATCCCAATTCAGACTTGGCAGCGGGGGGAGAAAACCCCCTCCATGACAGCAGAGCCACAGGTGACAAGTGCCCGCTGGTTAGACGGAGATGGGCATCAGGAACTTCCTAGCAGCCCACGTGCAAATCTGACCAGACTCAGGGAGCGGGGGCAGAGCTGTGGGGAGCACTCGGGTGCCCACAAGGTTGAGGCTAGGTAACTCTCCCCGTAGAGGCTGGACAATTAAAATCAAACTGATGCCGAAACCAGTTTGGCTCAGTGGATAGAGCGTCGGCCTGCAGACTGGAAGGTCCCAGGCTCGATTCCGGTCAAGGGCATGTACCTTGGTTGCGGGCACATCCCCAGTAGGGGGTGTGCAGGAGGCAGCTGATGGATGTTGCTAACTTTCTGTCCCTCTCCCTTCCTCTCTGTAAAAAAAAAAATCAATGAAATATATTTTAAAAATAATAATAAAATCGAACTGACCAAGGAACTCCCATGTAGGCTGGCAAGAAAAACTGTAGGATTCGGGGAAGGGAACAACATCGTGAAGACTGGAAAAATGATTTTCTTCAGATTGTGGAGGAAATGTTTAGAGAGACGGTAAAGCTGCAGAAATAGGCTCAACAACAAGCAAAATAAAAACCACACAGGGTCTCTGAAGCCTCCCACACTCCAAGGCGGGACCAGGCTGAGATGAGGAGGCAGTGGAATGAGAGGAAACCCACTGGCTTTTTTTCCTACAAGTTTATTTTGTTCTTCTGTCTCTAACTGGTTAGTTCTTTTGTTTCCAGAACTTTCTGTTTTCTGGAACATCAGTCGGGAGGATAACGTTGCCCTGAGCACCGATCGGGCTGCATCCCGTGTCTTTTGCTATGCCACACTGAAAACAGTCTGAGATGTTAGCTTTGATATTCTCAGATATCCAAATCATTTAAAAGAAGAAATTACATTAAATTTTTTTCTGAAGGGGATTTTTTTTTTTTTTTTGCTGTCTTTTGACTAACACTTTCTAGTTTTATTACATTGTGGTCAGAAAATAAATGCTGCTATTTTTACTATTGGGAATTTATGATATTTTCCCTTGAAATAGTCTATAGGTTCTTACTTATTACTGCCCTCTATGAGCTGTGGACTAGGATAGTGTTTTCCACTATGCCACTATGTCATTGGATTTGTTAATATCTCCTTATTTTCTTTTTTTTTTTATCTTACACTGAATTACTCTTTAGGTGCTATAATAATGACTCATCAAAAGATTTCTACCTTACGTTGATCTCCCTTTGTCATGTCTAATGTTTTCATTTCCAGGTATGTTTTGGGGAGACTAATACTGATATCGATGTATTAACCCAGTTATGAATTAACTGGGAAGGAACAAAGGGAAGGCCGAATGTTATAGGTGTGCCCAGCGAGGTCATGATCACATAGGACAGGTCACACCTGGGAGCAGGCCATTGGCCAGAGTAGGTGTGGTCACTGCAAGGGTGAGAAATCTTAGATATTAGATACATGCGCTCCTGAACGAAGGAGTTCTCTCTCTCTCTCTCTCTCTCTCTCTCTCTCTCTCTCTCTCTCTCTCTCTCCCTCCCCCCCTCTCTTTCTGTTCTGGCTCTCCTGTTGCAGGGGTGTGCTCCCCTGCATTCACCCACGTGGCTCACAGCTACATGGACCCCACACACAGTGGACTAATGGACTGCAACCAATCGGGTTCTGCATGGGACCCACTCCACCAGGGAATAGAAGCTCTGGACACTGTCTTTGCTTTTAGCTCTGCTGGATCCCCTGCTGTACATTTTCCAGGGCTGGGTTAAGGGAGATGGGACTTTGGTAACTGAGGGCTATAACTCCACACAAATAAAGCTTCTACCACATCTCATCCTCCCGGGGGCGGGAGGGCTGTCTGGAAATTCCTAGTCCTCTGGTACCCCAAGAATCCCACTCCCACTAGCGAAGGAGAGCGAACCACCCATTTCTACATTAACCATATTATCATATCTAGCTCTTTTTTGAAAGCATTTATCTGGTATATTATTGTCCATCCCTTTATTTTTAATCCTCTGAATAATTTTGTTGAAAGTGTGACTCTTTTGAAAATCAACATAGCTTAAAATATTTTTTGCCAAGCGTCCTGTTTCTGTCAGCAGGAGGAATTTGTGTGGAACAGTCCAAGTGTACACAACAGAGAACAACGCATGTCACTCTGCCTCCAGTGCGGTCAGTTCCCACCAACTGGGATGATTCTGAAACAAGGTTTTCAAAATTTGGGAGAACTAACAGCAGGGGTTTTTATTACAGATGGGAATGACTCAGGGTAAGGGAAAAAATTAATGTTGATATTAAAAATGTTTTTTACATTATGCCTCTACTTAAGCATAATTTCCTGACCAATGCCTGAGGTACCAGTCTTACCAACGAATAAATATTCTGTAGATTTTTACTTATGATTGCTCTGTGTGATCTGTTGATTGGGCTAAAGTGTTCCACTATGACTTTGGACTGTTACTATCTCCTTATTTTTCTTTTTGTTTTTGGTTAATCCTCACCGAAGGACATTTTCCCATTCATTTTTAGAGAGTTTAAGACGGGGGGCGGAAGGTGGGGGGACACTGATGTGAGAGAGACACACGGACTGACTGCCTTCCACACACACCCTGACTGGAGCTGGGGATTGAGCCTGCAATTGAGGGACTTGCCCTCGACTGGAGTCCAACCCGGTCCTTCAGTCTGAGGGCCAACTCTCTACCCACTGAGCCAAACTGGTCAGGGCTCCTTATTTTTCTAGCAAGTTTTGCTTTATACATTACTATGTAGGTGCTACTACAAAGATTCATGGAAAGGGTGTGCCCTTGTGTCAATTTCCTCTCCCTTTGTCATGCCTCATGTTTTCACTCTACCTTCACTTTCAAGTTTACCGACGAGTTTTTCTCCTTTCTTGATCGCTTTTCCTCAGATCCCATGTTTTCCTTTTGTCTTAGATTTGTGTTTTAGACTTGCATTTTTAATTTTTTCAGAAGATATCCTCTAATAATTCATATGGAAAGAGAACTCGATAGATAAATTTTTAGAGTGTAATATTTTCCCCATCCATAGAATGCCAGTTGAAAATACGTTTTCACTCTGAATTTGGGAGTTACTGCTTTGTTGTCTTTTTGCATGGGTAAAGGACTTTTCTTTTTGTGTTGGGGGGTGCAGTAATTTATCCATAAGCGAAGTTGTTTGAAGCATAGTAGAGCAACTGAGAGATGCTCGCAGGCAGCGAGAGCCCAGCAATTTTAGCTCCTACTTAGCTGGTGTTAAATGGTGAAGGCATCATCAGCCACCTGAGGAGGAATTAACTGACAACCCAGGGTATTTACGATCTGTCACCTTCTCCCTGGCTGAGTGCGGATGGACAGAAGCCCCTAAATTGGCCTCTCCATGGATTGATTCTGCTCCACAGGGAGATCTTGGCCCCATGGTGTCTCAAGAAAACACTTTCCTTCTAGCTTTGTCCTCTTCCCACTTGGAAGGATGTGTTTTTCAAGCTCTGTCCTTTACCCTTGAAGTTCAAAAGAAATACCTTTTCTTTCTTAGTGATGGCTGAAAGCAATAATTGGGCCTTCTGTTCCAGAGGTTGCTAACGTTAGCTAAATATTCTGCTGAGACACATGGAGAGAGCTTAAATCCCATGCCTGTAGCTCACCTGCCTCCCCCACTCCTACCCTCGTCCCTCCTCCCCCCCCGTCGGAATTCCCCTCCTCCCATCCTGCCTCAGAAGGGCTTCCTTGTTTCCTCTGCCCTCCTCCAGTTGGAAGTAACTTCCCGCCCCTTCTGTCTCACTTTTCTTGAAGAACTTGCCATCTTCTCAATTGGCTGAAAGTGAAAAACGATTCGGGAAGAATGGAAGGGCTCGTGTTACATTTTCCGTTTTGTTGGACTGAGAACGTGGATAATGAAAAGACAAACACAAGCCGGGTTTGTCGTGAATGAGATAGACTCAGTTTCGACTTCATCCCTGGTGGAAACCCAAAAGGAGACAGAACCGAGAGCCACGAGGTGCGGCCTCCAGCCGAGAATAACACGGCCTGTGTTATGTTGTCCACTCCATCCTCCGCACTGCCCAGGCCGGGATCCATCCTGCTATTTTCCTAACACTTCAAATGACTTCACATCTGCAAGTAATTAGTTGCAAAATAATCTGTCCTGGGACTGTGGGCTGGAGAAGGGTTGGGCAATAGGAGTTCCCACTGTGGTCTAACCATGTGTAAACCGTGCTCCTTCTGCCTCTGTCCACACACACAGCCGTAAATAGGGCTGTAAACACAGGTTGTGGACATGGCCGGTCCTGCGAAGTCGTGCACAGAGCCCGTGGGCAGCTCCTCGTCCGTGAGAACAGCACCAGGAGCAATACATACATTTACAGTGTTTCATGTTTTACAGAGCCCCCTCCCTTCGTGATCTTCATTCTTCCCACAACAGGCCCGAGAGGAAGAGAGGGTAAGACTTTGGCCTGAGACACGAGGAGCCCATGGTCCTTAAGCTACTTGTTGGTAGGTGATACGATTCGTTTTGTTGGTATTTTTGCAAACGTTTTAACAGTTGATTACTGTAGTAACACACACCAAGTGCAAACATAATCGTCTCCCATGGCCTGATGAGCCATTCATGCACCCCGTTCCCAAGCCAAGAAGCCACACCAGGTCAGCACCACCCCCACCCCCAAGGGTGACTACCGTTCTGACTCCTAAAGAGGGGACACGTTTATTTAAATTAATTTTGTACGGAGCGTGATCCAGGGCCTGGCAATGCATGGATGCCTTACACACGTGTGCTTGATCCATTTAGGAATTCATCTTCACACGATGAAATGCAATGCACACAAGGAAATGATGATGGAACGAGGATGCTCCAACATGCAGGAGGCACCTCGGACTTGGGACTTACTAGCTCGACTGCTTGAAGGATGAATGTCTGCAACATCCTAAGAGGCTTTCTCCATAAAAAGGGAAAAATGCTTTTCTCTCATTCTTAGGACTTTGTGGACAAGGAGGAATCCATTTCTTTCTCGCTCTTCCCCAGAAGCAACGAATGGACAAGGTGATTTTTCAAGAGGGTTTTCTTTGCCTTTCCATGTTCGGCTGGGCATCGCTGTGTTTCCACTGAGGGGATCAGAACAGTGTTCCTTTCAGGGAAGCGAGGTTTGCTGGAAGGGGAGGGGTTTCTAATTTGCTGCCCTCCCGTGGAGGTAAGGATGTCCCCAGAGATGAAGCCTTCCTTTGCTGCATCTCCTTCAGAAGGGCAAAGCCAAAGACTGATGGTGACTGTTCCAGATGAATTCTGGAAGCTTCCCTCCCATGTCCTCACCACTATTTTTCTCCACCATCTGGAGAACAAGAAACCAATGGACGACTTGTTTGGAAAGGTTCGGGGCTCATGCACACAGGGAAATGCTCCCAGATTCCGAGCTGCCTCCCGTGGGATCCGAGCCTTCAGCAAGGGCTGTGTCGGCCTGGCCGCCATGAGCGAAGCCTTTGCCCTCTCTGCTCGTGTCCCTCTGCTTCACCCCAGACCCTGAGCTCAGAGCACAGGAATGTTTACATGGAGAGGGAGTGCCAAGGTTTTAAATTGCATCCATTAAGAAACGAATTATCCTCTTATTCGCTCTTTGTTTCATTCCTCAAAAGGCTAAAATGCTTTTTAATTTAATAAAGTTTTGAAAAAAACTTTATTTAGGTAAGTTTATAATTTTATGGAAATGTGTTCAGAGATGTGAGAACACCCAGGGAACTCGACGCCGTGAATGACCTGTTAAGCTCTCACTCATCTCTTATTTCGGCAACACAAGGACAAGCTCTTCTTCTAAGCACTTGGGCCATTTTCCTGCCATCAAATCAGTTAAGCCAGAGTGTAGGTTGAAATCTTAAAAAAAGAAGTTGGCATTTGTTTTCTTCAAAATATCAGCACTCTAATCTGGACAGACATACCTGCCTAGAGAGAAAGACTACTTTTATTCGCTTTCTCACCTAATTTGTCCTGAGAGGTGTGAAAATGTAGGTCACATGTGGAATCTGCAGCATGGCATCACAAGGTCAGTTCTGACACAGGTGAACATAGGACACGGACACGTTTGTGACAAACAAGTTTTGTCAGTCCGTTTGCCCGAGTTTGGAAGGGAGGACGGCAGGTCCTGGCTGGTGCTAACCTGACTGTGCCCTGTCCGTAGGACCGAGGCTTGTCAGCCCTTTGCTCATCTGAACACACGACACAGAGCTGGTGGAAAAGCAACGACTCATGAGCAGTAATCACTTCAGCCAAATACTCTAAACACTTTTTCAGTACACTGTTTAATCACAGATGTGTAGAATGCAAACCTGACTTGTCCCAAGGTGCTCTAAACTAAATGTTTGTCTCTCTCCCCCTGCCATCCCATACCCCACCCTACCCCACCGAATTCATATGTTGAAATCCTGACCCCCCAACGTGTGGGTTAATGGTAATAGGAGGTAGAGTCCTTGGGAGGTGAGTAGGTCACAAGGCCAAAGCACTCGTGAATGGAATTAGTGCCTGAGAAAGCTCCCTGACCCCTTCCATTGGGAGAGGCCAGAGCTAGAAGGTGCCACCTAGAAGCCAGGAAGCAGGTTAAAAGAGGGCATTAACTTTCCAGATAGAAAGGCCAATTTGTTTTAATATATTTGTTATTAATTTTTATTGCATTGGAATGTGTTGTTGTTTTTTTGTGTGGAACATATTGAGGCCTTCTTTGTGAACTAACACATGATCATTTTTATGAATGTTCTAGGAATGTTCTATCAAAGTAGAGAGATCGACATTTTAAATATAAGTTAAATCTGCAGTATTGTTTTGCTTGTGTCTTTTATACACTTATGTTTTATCCTCTTGATCTTGATTTATTCCTTGTTTCCTCAAACCTCTTTAAGTTACTGAAGTCAGTTTTTATTGATTTCAAAAACCAGCGAGATGAAGAGAGAGATATAAACATCAATGATGAGAGAGATTCATTGATCGGCTGCCTCCTGCACACCCCACTCTGGGGCTCCACTGATACAAAACATGGTCTTGTTTTGTATTGTGACTGTGCAATAGTCTGATACTAAACTGATTTTTCTTTTCTTTGTAAGTGACTTGGTCATTTTGTGTGGAGGGCCAGAAGATTTTTTCCCTTTTCTTTAAAAACCTGGTACTAGGCCTAGTAGGCTCTGCCTTGAAGTTGATCATTCTGAATGAGTCTTTCTAGACAGACACTGGACCCTTTCATTATATGAATGATGTAAATATATGTTGTTTTTATCTCTGAAAATTTTTCTTGGATTATAGTTTTAAATATTGGTTCTATTCCATTATTTTGTTTTCAATTTTTCAATGATTCCAATTATTCATATATTAGATCTTTTAAGTTATCATCTACCTCAATCACTTTCTCTCTGATTCTTGTTATGTTTTTCTATTGTGTTTTTATTCTTGTGATTGTTTTTATGGCTTTCCTGAATATTTTTTTTATCACATCTATTTCCCTTGGGCATATTGTGATTCAGTCATAATTTCTAAGATGACTTTGTCTTTAAAATGTTTTCTCCACTGATTTTTAACAATTTATTTTTTGAGTTTTTAAATCTTGGAGTCAGGCTGTCCCCCTGTCTTCCTTCCCTGCTCCCGGATCTCTAAATGCTTATTTAAGGCTATTTAATTCAGATTGGAGTGTTGACATTTTCTTCTTCTTTGTTACTGTTTTGGAGGGGAGAATGTTCATCAGCTAATAGTTGTGATATTTATGTTCTATTTTCTTCTTATAGGAACTTTAAATGAGTGTTGTGATATTTACTCTTCACTGAATTTTCTTTTCTTGGACTAGCAATAACTGTCACAGGTAGACTGAGGCGAGGAGGTAAAGGTTTAGATTATACCTTAGATTTCTTTTTTTAAAGTATCTTTTTATTGATTTCAGAGAGGAAGGAAGAGGGGGAGAGAGAGAGAGAGAGAGAGAGAGAGAGAGAGAGAGAGAGAGAGAGAGAGAAACATCAATGATGAGAGAGAATCATTGATTGGCTGTCTCCTGCACACCCCACACTGGGGATCAAGCCTGCAGTCCAGGCCTGTGCCTGACCGGGAATCGAACCGTGATCTCCTGGTTCACAGGTCCATGCTCAACCCCTGAGCCATGCGGGCTGGGCTATCTGAGATTTTGTTATTCCAAAGCTTTCCCTTCTGTTTATTGATGAAGTACAGTTTCTTAAAAATTTCCTCTCTTTTGAGGGATGGTGGTGATAGGCCTTCTGATAGCATGATTTTCTTGTTTTTGAAGTATGCTTAATTTTCAGCTCTTCCTTATTTTTCTTTACAACTAAATCTCTGAAGGTTGCTCTTTCCAAGTTTTCCCTTTTCCTCCAGAATTGGTACTCCCTAAGATTTCCACCTTGTTTTTTTTTTTTTTACAGATTTTTAAATTCCTCCCTTTTGATTTGTCAGTAACCAATATTTTAATATACCATGTCTCATATCTATGTTCAGATTTTCCGATTTCGGGGAGAGATTCTTTTTCTGGGAGTTGTTGTGCCTGTTTTTTTTCACACCTAGGACTCTGTTTTTCTTGCCTTTTTCCTGAACTGGTTCTTCTGAATTGGGTTAGTATTCATTCACCTACTTGGATGTAGTTTGAAGTTTGTGGTATTCTTTGTCTGATAGTTGTGCTACGGGGCACAGATTCAAATGGTTTTAGTTGCTCATCTTGTTGATCCATATGGTTTTCTGGAATATTTACAGATATATTCAGAATATAGAACGTTTCTTTCCCTTTTCCATCTTTTGTCTGTATATAATTTTACATAGCTATCATCACAGGTTTATTCAACTTTGCTTCTTTTTAACAATATTATTTTAATTTCCCCAATTTCTTTTATAATCTTATTATAGATGCTATCATTGTTTGTGAACAGCCCTGTCGTATTTTGCCAAGTGGATATGTCATGCTATGTTTTATTGCTTTTCTATCGTTGGATATTTACATTGGAAAGGAATTTACAAGTGTGTTTGGTATCAATAAATTCATTTTGAAGAGATGAGCAGTTGGCCCGGTAAGCCTGTAATAAATCTTCGTGAAATCAGTGCTTCAAAAGAAAACAAAAACTGGACAAAACTGCCCACGTGGGAAGAACATTCAAGTGTCCTTTAAAATGCAAAGTTAAAATATGTAAGTCTCACATTCTACAGGAATTTCATTAACCGGTTACGACTTCACTCTGGGCAGAGCAGAATCCAGTGCTCCGGGCACGTCAGACTGAATCAACTGGGTCATTAAGTTCAGTTTTCGGTGGGATCAAATGCAACAACTGTGTCTTAGAGTGAAGGTCACGGCAAAACGCTTCAATCTGAGGGTAGCTTGTATTCAGGCTGACTCCTGGGGATCAGTCACCGCGTGACCTCGTCGTTCGGTCCCCTCCCCTTTACATGGGTGGTGGCGAGTGAGCCAGGGCAGTGAATGAGGCGAGCAGCCCTGGATGTGGTCAGTCCCCATAAATCACTTCTTCCATTGTCTGAACACACTTGGGCATCTGCGGGAGTTTCTTTCCAGAGTGTACGAGGAAGCAGAGGCCAAGGGTGTAATCTTGGAGCGATTTAAACAGAGTGGTTCCCGTCAAGACAAGCAGCTGTTCCCAATTATTAGCCCATCTATTCTAGGTGCCAGGGAAAGCCCACAAGGGTGTCGCTAAATTGAGTTTTAAAGTGACCCCCGGTCAGATGAAAATCTCCTAGCTGCGGCTGCTCCCCACAGACTGGCCTCCTGCTGAACAAAGTCGCAGCGCTCTTGTTAGGAGGGGATCGTTGCTGCTGCCTGCGGAGGAGACTGCTCCAGGCCACAGGGCTTGCAGGGCCTCTCCTGAAAACGCTGTCGGACTGAAAACCCCGAACACCAGGACGAGGCCGACATCTGCAAAAAAGAGCAAACTCGAGTGACGAGTGACTGTAGTATCTTAGACACGTGTGGGTCGCGTTAAAGCATGGTCCCCGGGGGTGCCTGGTTCCTGATGCACATCTGGATGGTCCCTGTGCGAAGAGGGACTTGTGATGGACTTGTAATGAGAGAAATGGGTCTTTCTCTCTTTGGAGTATATCGCAGGTATAGGAGCGACTTCTGCCCTGGAAAACATGACTGACCCCGCCTCCCCCCACCCCCCAAAAAATGACAAAGCATTTTCCACTGCAGAATCTTCCCACTGAATGCCATGCACTCGCGTGGGAAAGAGAGTAAGCTGTGGGTCGCAGCGCCTGGGATAAGTCTCGGCTTCATCACTAATACACAGTGCAACCTTGAGCAAGTGAGTTAATGAACCTTTTTTTTTTTTAAATAAAAAATCTTTTTTTACCTGTAAAATGGAGATAATCAACTATCAACTTAATAGGGTTGTGGTGCGAATGTGATGAGGTCGGCCATTAAGAGCTTGCCAATGGAGACTGATGGATGGAGACCTGAGTCGGGTTGGCGAGCACATAAGACAGGGTACGGATGACGTGTTGTGGAATTGTGCGCCTGAAACCCGTATGATTTGGCTAACCAGTGTCACCCCAAAACATTTCAGAAAAATGAGAAGAAGAGAGTGGTTGCCTAATGGCCTTACACCCTTCTCTTTGGTGTCACTGACCATTGTCATCCCTCTCAAGTGCTATATAGGGGGTCCCCCCCAAATGTATGCATACACTTTGAATAATTATAAAGGCAGTGTTTATTGTAATATGTTTCATTTTAAAAACTGAGCTAGCAGCTATTAAAGTGTGTCTACACTTTGGGGGACACCCGGTACATATGTACACACACACACATTGCTTTCATTTCTCTGATTCCCCATATTGTATGGAACATTGATTATTTAAGTGATTCAAGCCCTAACCAGTTTGGCGCAGTGGACAGAGCATTGACCTGCGGACTGAAGGGTCCCAGGTTCGATTCCGGTCAAGGGCATGTACCTTGGTTGCGGGCACATCCCCAGTAGGGGGTGTGCAGGAGGCACTGATTGATGTTTCTCTCTCATCGATGTTTCTAACTCTCTATCCTTCTCCCTTCTTCTTTGTAGAAAATCAATTACAATATATATTTTTTAATAAGTGATTCAAGGCCAACTATGCTCCTTCTTCTCTTTCCACCTGTGTGGAGATTGCAGCGGGGTGTCCGAGCAGCTGTTCCACCGTCATGCAGCTAAAGGTGTCCTTGTTCGGCTCACGGCACTATCTCCAGGGCGGGCCCAGAATGTCCCGGTCACCCCGCACAGGCTCCACAGGTGACTGCGGGTTGGTGGGAATTCCTCGTGGCGGTGCATGGCCCCCCCCCCCCGACGCCGGGGGGGGGGGGGGGAGGAGTTTAAGATGGAAGCCAGAGGGAGGCACACTTGGAGAGTGTCTATGTGGAACACAAAAGCAATGCCCATAATCGTGCCTGTCCCATGCACATAATGGCCCACGCTCCCCGAGAGGCCCGGCAATCGGATCCGGGTCTCGCAAAGAGGAAGGAGCCCCATTTAATTAGTTGTCAGGGCTGGCGCGTTCCCATCTCAAAGCGCACATGAAAGCGCCCGCAGAGCCAGGGCGCTGGCTGAGCGGCGCGTCTGACTGCGGGAGGCGCCGAGTTCACCCCCAGAGAAACGGGGCAGCCCGGTGCCTGGGGGTCTGAGTCCTCAAGTGCACGCCGCACGGCTCTCCGTCGGCTCCCTGTCCCAGTCGGAAAGCAGCCCCCGGAGGAGCAGCGGGCCTTTTATTTCACACAAATGCCTTCTTAATAGTTGATGTTTATGATTCCTTTTACATACCGTTTTATGGCTACTTTATGGCGACAAGGTTGCTCGATGATACGTCCCCGAGTTCAGCGTTTTCCCTTTATTCCCCCAGCCCGAGCCGCGTTTGATATGCTGCACTTGATACGCTATCTTTTATGACGCAGAAGCCCTTTGATCCCCGCCCGGGAAAGGCGCCACATGAAGGCAGAAACCCATTAGGGTCTCACAGAGAGGGGCTGACGGGGCGGCCAGCCGGGGCGGCAGAATGCCCTTACCCCGAGAAGGGGGCTGGCTTCAGACATTCATCTTCCAAGTATGCGCTTTCGTGACCTCAACATACACCCAGACACGTGCCCGCATCACGAGGGTGCCGCTTGATGAATTTCAACGCGGCGCGTGCACCCATGTCCCCAGCACCCATGTCCCCAGCACCCAGATCAAGAAGTAGAAGGTGACAGGGTCCCTCAGGCCCCTTCTCGTTCCCCGCACCCCCACAAAGCCACCCTATGCTTTTGATGACCACGGGGCTAGTTTTCCTGGATTTTGAACCTCAGGCCGAATGGACTCTGTCCGTCTTGCCTTCCTGTTCTCAGGGTGGTGCTAGCAGGGGTCGTGCAATGCCGCTGAACATGCTTTCCGAGGCCTTTCCGTGATCATCTGTGTGTGTGCAGGTAGGATGCTTTCTTTTTTCTAAACATGTATTTTTACTGATTTTTCACGGAGAGGAAGGGAGAGGGATAAAGAGCTAGAAACATCGATGAGAGAGAAACATCAATCAGCTGCCTCCTGCACACTCCCTACTGGGGATGTGCCCACAACTCAGGTACATGCCCTTGACCGGAATCGAACCCGGGACCCTTTAGTCCGCAGGCCAGCGCTCCATCCACTGGGCCAAACCGGCTTCAGCAGGATGCTTTCTTAGGAGTGGAATTCCTGGGTCATAAACCTTGGCTTTGGTAGATAGTGCCAAACGTTCTCCCAAGCGGCTGTGCCTGTTTTTACACCGGTAAGTCATGTATGTAATGTCTGGAAGCTCCGCAGCCTGTCCAGCGTGACGCGGCCAGTGGTGGAAGTGGTAGGCGCTCTGTGGGTGTCAAGCCGCGCCTCTCATCATGGTGTTAACTGTCACTTGCCTCGCCGATGTCGGAGACCCTTCCAGAGGCTCACTCCCTCTGGTGAGTGCCTGGGCACGCCTTTTGTCTATTTTATCGCCGAGTTCCTTTCGTGTGGCTGCACGGGAGTTCTTCATTTATCCTGGCTGTGAGTCTTTCAGATGTGATACATGTATTGCAAATGTCTTTGTCTATTCTGTAACCTTCTTACTAGTGTTTCTTGATAACCTCAGTTATTTTTTAAAAGTATAGTTTCTTGATTTTCCACAAAGAGGAAGGGAGAGGGATAGAAAGTCAGAAACAGAGAAACATCCATCAGCTGCCTTTTGCACACCCCCTACTGGGGATGTTTCCGAAGCCAAGGTACATGCCCTTGACCGGAATCGATCTGGGACCTTTCAGTCCACAGGCGATGCTCCATACACTGAGCCACACCGGTTTCTTCGATAACCTCAGTTCTTAATGTTTAGGTATTTCAGTTTACATATTTTTCTTAAAGGAAAACTCTTGTAATGCTTTCTGTGACCTATTAAGAAACCTTTTCCTATTCTAAGCTATGAAGCAATCCTTCTATGTTTTTTTTTTCCCCCAGAAGAGTAATTGTTTGATGTTGAGTTCTACAAACCATTTGGAATTTATATTTTATTTGTGGGTTAAAGGCGGCGGTCAAGACACTTGTTTTTTCTATACAGCTTTGCAATGTCTCCAACTTCATTTTTGGAAAACACCACGCTTTCTCCACTAAAATTCACCTTGGAAACAAGTTCAAGGTTGAAACGGCAGCAGGGAAATCAGTCTCTTCTCATGCACAGGATTTCAGATTGTTGCACGCAGAACTCACCGTGGGATGTGCCGGGAATGCAGAGTCCTAGGCCCTCCCTGAGGTTCTGATTCGCTGTGGGTGAGTCTCCAGCCTCGGGGTCTGGCCCCCTGCTCTAAGGACTGGTGTTGCACCTAGACCCATGATCGGCAAACTGCGGCTCGTGAGCCACATGCAGCTCTTTGGCCCTTGAGGGTGGCTCTTCCGCAAACTACCACGGCCTGGGCGAGTCCATGTTGAAGAAGTGGCATTGGAAGAAGTTTAAGTTTAAAAAATGTGGCTCTCAAAAAAAATTTCAATCGTTGGCCTGTTGATATTTGGCTCTGTTGTCTAACGAGTTTGCCGACCACTGCTCTAGACCAACCCTGAGCTAATCAGACTGCGTCTCTCTGCCTCATTGATCCATGGATGGGCGTTTGTCCCTTTTACAGCTTTCTGTGGTTGGGAAGACCAGTTAAATAATTTTGGGGGATCTTTCCTTTTTTTTTTTTATCTTACCAACTCTGTGTTGTTTGATTAATATTCTTTCCCTTCATTAGTTATTCATCAATCTATATCAGTTAATCATCATTGATTTGGATTTCATGTGGGCATCCCATCATCTCCCATTCAGGAACTGCAAAGCAAATCCTTTGAGGCAATTTGCTCGCCTCCTAATATAGCTGATCCAGTTGTTAGGATCCATCACACTCCGTTAGCCTTTATTGAACACCTAGTCACTGCCTCGCCTTGTCTTAGAATCTACCTACTCTTTATCCTCACGGTTCCCACAGTCCCTACTGGGGCTGGACACCCTAACCAACTTCTTAACAGATGATTGCAATGAAGGGTGACATACCCCAATTAGGGGGTGTGTAAGGCCGCCCCCCCCCCCCCCCCCCCGCGGGAGGTCAGAGAAGCCTTCGGCAACAGTGTTTGAGCTGGGTCCTGAAGGCCCTATGGGGGGAGATAAGTGATTGAAGGTATTTCAACAGAGGAAACAGACACGAAACAACATGGCCCGTTGAGGAGCTGCATGTAATCCCGGGTGTGCAACCCTTTCCGTACCTGGAAGGCCCTGGAAGTTGGGAGGCGGGAGCACTGTACCATTGACCTTCCAACCAAAGCGTAAACTGCCAGACAAAATGCCAGTGTAAGTCAGTGCCAGTTTGGGGAAGGCGGCGTGTGCACCACAGACGCCTGTGTTCCTGGGGATCAAAATCCATTTCCCCTCAGAGGATGGACATGTAGACCAGGAAGGACGGGGCGACCTTGACCATAAGTGTACTACTCCATTGCTTCAGGCTTGCTGCAGGTTTCCCTGGCCTGTCTGATGGCACCACCCACTGCTGCGGTGGGCTGCCATCCGCTCAGCCTCCGCTGCTGAAGGCGCAGTTAGTGCAGAGGGGAGCCGTGTGGGGAGCGGATGGACGCAGGAGGTTTGTGCTGACAGCTGCCATTCCCAGTGAGGACACGAGGACTTCAGAGCCAGGAGAGGGTGAGGAATGAGGCTGCTCTTCTGTCGTAGATAATAAAAAGGGGGGAAACCCTGCTAATTCGGTATAAAAATAGTTCAGAGTCATAAATACCCCAAACCAAAAGCGAACTCCAGAAAGGCTAGCTTTGAAATGGGAGGTAATGAATTCCTTATGCCATGTGCTGAGACTCAAGCCAGACATGCCTCTTTCTGTTCCTTTCAGACAGTTTACAGTCCGGTGGAAAGTAGAACCACGCAATCTCTCGGGGTGGTACAGTTTTACAGTGTGTCTCCTTTTATTATTTTGCTCATTTTGATCTTTTTTTTTTTACGTGAACAGGCACCTAATGAGTTCAGCTGCCCCTGTCCATGAGGTTGACTTTGCCCTGAAAACCTCTCCTGCCTCCACTGGTAGATAGTTGAATTGTTAGCGTGTTTCTTGGGGGAAAAAAATCTTCCGACTAGATCATCGAAGGGAAACGCTGACATTCATTTGAAATCTTGATTTAAAAAAAAATCACAAATAAAGCTGCTGCTTAGGGAAACCAGACTTAAGGTTCAAGTCAGCAAAGTAAGTTTTGAAGTCCCTGTCCAAGTTGAAAGTCTTTCAGATCTCTACATGTATTGTTCAGATTCTCAACTCAGAGGCACAAGAGAAAATACAACCGTTTCTTTTCCCGAAGCTGTCGTCATCCTTCTAGGTCAGGAGAAATGAACTAAAGACACAGTCCATTTTAAACCTTCGACCTCATCAGGAATTTAAGGAGTAGCTGTAGATAAACCTGGGGAGATGGTGGCCCTAATTTCCTCTTGAAAAATTCCCACGAGTCCCCTGTGGAGGTGGCCTTTGTTCTCTGTGCCGGCTACGTCAAGGTGGTTCCTGGGTCTGCACGAGGGACTCTGCCCCCCCCCTCCCCCCCCCCGGTCCCTCCTGTGCGGTGGCTGCTTGTAGCACGAGGCGCCTTACCCTGTGTGTGTTTTGCTGGCCTGGGCCAGTCCTGGCTGACCTCTCTCTGCCGACTAGGTGCCCTTTGGTCCTGGCTCCCTCCCTGACTCAGGTGCTCTGCTTTGGCTGTGGCCTCTAGATGGTTTGAGTGGAAAGTTCCAGAAGCTTTTGAAGGGGAAAGTGACTTTCTCCTCTGGGCCATTAGGTAAAGTGGAAGAGACACCCTGGAGATAGCAGAGTGCTGGCTGTCGGACTCCTGGGCAGATATTCATCAAGCGTTTTCCGGGTGCTGGCTGCTGCTTTAGGCTCAGGGAGCAAGGTCCCTGGAGGCAGGGCAGGATGACAGGGGAGGCTGCCATGCTGGGAAGGAGGGAAATAGCTCCCATGTTTGCTAAGAGGTCCACACTCCGAACCAGACCACAGCCCAGGTGTCATCTTGGGACAGAGGACAAGAGACAAAGCAGTGTGGTGGATTGGCTAAAGGTTTACTTTTCCAGAGATTTCCTTTAGAAGTCCCCTTCTTTGGCCTTCCTCCTTCCTCCCTCCCTCCCTCCCTTCCTCCCTCCCCTCCTTCCTTCCCTCTCTCCCTCCCTCCCTCCCCTCCTTTCTTCCTCCCTTTCCTCCCTCCTTCCCCCCTTCCTCCCTCCCCTCCTTCCCTCCTTCCTCCCTTCCTCCCTCCCCTCCTTCTTTCCTCCCTCCCCTCCTTCCTCCCTCCCTTCCTCCTTCCCTCCTCCCTCCCTCCCTCCCTCCCTTCCCTCCCTCTCCCTCCCTCCCTTCCTTCCTTCCTTCCTTCCTTCCTTCCTTCCTTCCTTCCTTCCTTCCTTCCTTCCTTCCTTCTTTCTTTCCTTCCTGTCAAGAGTGTGTGCTCATTTTATCCATTAGTTTCTTTCAGACTTGAGGCCATGGGTGGTTTGTTTTAGCATTTTGCAGTTCAGCCCTAGATAGGAAAACCAACATTGAAACTGGAAACTGGAAGGATCCTTTGGATCGTCTGTGCTTTGTCACTTTGAAATTAGTGTTAGTTTCTAGTAAGGGAGGTGAAGAGTGATTTATCATCATGACTGGGATTTGAGATCAGGCTTGGACGTTCAAAGTTATGTTCAAAATTAATGAAGTCCTCTCATAACAATATCTTCCTGACTCTGTTTATTTTAGGGATATTTAATTTTTAAGAATGATATTCTTTCTTGACTTCATAGTGGGTTAAGTGGTTTTAAATATGACCACTTTATTGTTTTTCAGCATAGTATTTCAAAGTTTAGAGTAAGCTGAGTTTTCAAACTTCCAATTTTTGTATGCTTAAACTTTTTATAACCATGGTGAAGAAAGAAAATATAAACATTTATGTTCAACTTTCTTCCTGCATACTATCATTAATATAAGTTCGCACCTCATTTCCATTCAGAATTAGAAGCTCCAATAGATTTAGATATCTATAGATATAGATATATAGATATAGATATAAATATAGATGATATAGATGTAGATATAGGTATAAACATAGAAATAGATGATATGGATATGGATATAGATATAGATACCAATATAGATATATGCTCATATTAGCACGTTTTGCAGAAGAAAATGGAAACAGGATGGTGGAAAGATACAGGCAACATGTTGGGATCTCTGTTACGGAGCAGGGATGTAGGTGGTCTAATTTGTCTCTAATATAAAGAGTTGCTATTCATGAAATAGCAGATCTTTTGTGTCCATTTCATCTTTATTATTTCAGTTTATCTAAATGTATGTGGTAAATGACACTGATTCGTGGGCTTGGTGTGGGCAGGAGTTCAAAGTCCTCATCAGCCAGCGACCTGGATGTTCCACATATATTTACCTGTTCACCTACTGAAGGACATCTTGGATGCTTCCCACTTCAGGCAATTATAAACAAAGCTGCTATAAACATCCATGGGCAAGTAGCTGGAAGAATTTAAATTTGAGTTTTGGCAGATTTGTTCCAGACTTTTTTATTATTTTTCCTATTATTTTAAATCACAAAGCAATAAACCCTAAGTCTGAAATCTTGCTAAAAGCACTTGGCGTCGTGAGCTTGTTTTTCTCAATACACTTATGAGCTATTCTTTGCCAAAACTGACACTGGGGTTTGTTGTGAAAGTCGTTAAAATATAATTGAAGCCTATTGCTAGTTTGAGTCACATGGAATTTTTTTTGCGTTTTCTCCCCAGTGGTCTGGTTTCAGATTTAATTAACTTGGAAAACTGGATTGCCATCACCTATGTGATCTTGAAAAATACATTTGAAAGAAGTAATATCCTCCATATCCTATCCAAATAGACCGCAAAATGGGGTTAGTAATTTGATAATTTAATAGGAAAATCATTCCATTTTAAGTGACAGTTCATTTACTCTGCTTGGTCATTTGAAAGTAGACAGGAAGGAACATAAAGGACCAGAGGGGGAGGTTATTCCTTGAGCCTCAGCGAGTGCCAAGGACGGAGACTGAGCAGCAGACTTCCAGTCCCGCTCACCTCAGACTTCCTCCTTTTAAAAATAGGCGAGGGTGACCATGGCAATGAGAATCTACAAAAGGCAAAAGCAAGAGACGATAGGAATGTTGTGTATCGGTTCACACATGACAGATACAAAACCAGTGATTGGCGAGGAAAGGAGTTTGGAATAATGTGGTAGAAATCTTTTTAATGTATGTCTTTATGAAGTTGGCTGTAGAAAACCTTTCCTATGGAATATGGCGTTGGAGGTGTACATTTTCAAACGAGAAGGAAGGAAATGGTCCCACCATGTAATAAAAGTCAGAGTTGAGATCGAAGCAACTTTTATAAATTACTCATGTTAGGAGCTAGAGAACAGGCCTTCCTGGCTGGTAATCCTCGCGGCCAGCTAGGCAGAAACACAGGCCTGGAGACGGAAACTGGTTTATAATCAATTACATTCTCCGGAGGCTAAATCTTCAGATTGCCTGATCTTTGATATGAGAAAGAAGTTTGCAAATTTCAGTCTTTAACGGAAGTCAATAGGCCGTTGTGTAGATGGCTAGCTTTAGATGCCTTTGAGTTCTCATAAGATTCATCATGTACTCTGCTGAGCTATTAAGATGTGTCTGCAACCCATCCTTGCTTCCTTTAGAAGAATCCACTTACTTCTGTAATCTGACGAATGGGTCTCTCCTCCTTTTAAGCAGGGTCACTGAACAAAGAAAGTTGTTTCTCATCTTTTTCATATCCCTTTCTGTCAGCTCCAGAACGGGAAGAGAGGTAGCATTGCGTTTTTTTCCGCAGTTATTGTTGAGCGCATACAGGTGCCAGTACCATGCTAGGTATTATCATTTCGTCCTGGCACTCATGGAACTTTCTGGAAAATGTAACGGACCTCTCCTAGGCAGCCTGCAAGGCTAAAAACCTTCCTCCTCAGATAACCAGGGCCAGTGGCTTAATATTACAAACTAGAGACCCAATGCACGAAATTCATGCTAGGAGCTCGGTCCTCACAGCCATGGTGGCTTGCCTCAGCTCTCGCAGCCCCAGCTTCATCTGGAAGGTCATCCAGAAGGACATCTGGTCTAATTGGCATATTATGCTTTTGTTATTATAGATAATGACATGTCTCCAGTTGGTCCCTGTTCTGTGCAGTGTGCTGGTACTCTAGATGTATTTATTTTGCCCTATTTACCATTTAATCTACCTCGCATATCTATCATTTATATTTTAAAACAGGAGACAATTTAATGGAGCTGGTTAGTTCCTGGTTGGATAGGTGCTTAGTCATGGCAGTGGCTGACTGGGGAGCTTTAACTGTGCCCTGTGCAGGCAGTGTGTGGGGGTGACTGGGCTCCGTTCTCTGGTGCCAGTCTCTAACACTCGTGGACATGGACATGCTAATATCTGTGTTTTCCGATGGCCTTAGTCTCAACAGCAGCGGTTCTCAACCTGTGAGTCGCGACCCACAGGTTGAGAACTGCTAGCAGAGTTGCCTAAGACCATCGGAAAACACAGATATTTACATTACAAGTCATAACAGCGGCAAAATGACAGTTATGAAGTAGCAACAAAAATAATTTTATGGTTGAGGGTCACCACCACATGAGGGACTGTATTGAAGGGTCTCGGCATTAGAAAGGGTGAGAACCACTGCCCTAACGGCTCTATCTCCAAGGCAGTCCCATTCTGAGGTCCTGAGAATTACGATTCAACATATGGATTTTGGGGGCTTAGGCTTTGGTTTGATAGAGTCTGCACCCCAAGCCATTTTGCCCCCTAGGACATTGGCAATGTCTGGAGGCATCTTTGGCTATGCTCAGAAGGAGATTGCTAATGACATGCATGGGGTATGGACCAGGGCCGCTGTAAACACTGTACAATGCACAGAGCAGCCCCCCAACAACAGAGACTTCCTAGCCCCCAATGTCAATGGTGTTGAGGTTGAGAAACCCTGAGGTACACAGACCTCAATGGAATCCCTGCTGTGATGCCTAATAGGTGTGCGACCTCATAACGCCTTCCATCCTGCAAATGGAAGTGAATCTCCTCACTTGCTAAGTCCTCGTAGTGGCTCAGCTGAGCTCGTCATGGATGCCAGCTTTTAGCACATGCGGGCCTCCTGGGAGGCTCTCAACCTTGAAGTGCTTTATGGATTTCTCACCCGCAGGGATCTCACTGGGCGCTCGCTATGAGAATGGGGAGGCCTCCAGCAGGAGGTAAGGGGACAACGGGCCCTGCCCACCCCGGGCAGGCAGGTCATTGGGCCACAAGAAGGCAAAGGCCGGGACCTGCAGAAATAGATAGAATTCCATATTTGCTTTGGATGTTTGCCAGTTTCGAATATGTCTACTTCATCGGGCGAAATCTGGCTTGAATTAGGGGCAGCCCTTTCTCTGAATGCAAAGCTTACATCATGCATTTCCAGTATCTGTGCCGCCTGTATCTCCTTCCTTGAAATCGTTTAGAAAGAGCACAGTTGGGCACATCACTTGTCCTGCCCAGGTCCAGAGGCCAGGGACGGGGAGGAGGCCGGGAGCAGAGAGCGTCTCTGTAGAGGAGAGTACTGCCCCACCCATGCAGGACCCCCTGCGTTTCCTGCTCATGGAAAAGTTGGTCGAAGGCATCTCTACATTCGGACCGACACTGCGTTTTACAGAAAGCTTCACCTGAGCAGGAAAGTAGTGGGTTTGTGTTTTTCATTAGCACCCCAGTCCGGCTACACAAAGCATGGTCCGAGGCCCAGCAGCCTTGGCTGGGGCACTTCCTGGGGGAGCTTGTCAGAACCCGAAAACCCAGGGACGCAGAGCCCACATTGGGGAGCTCTGCCGTGGCCGGGCTGGCTGCCTCTCCCTTTGCCGGACCCTTGTCTGTCTCCTTCCTCAGTGGCCTGTAGTGCTCTGACGGATGGGAAAGAAGCAGGGTCCTGTCTTCATAAACCCCGCTGCCCCCCCACCCAACTTCAAGATACACTTGTGCGTTTGGGGATGTGTCCGTCCCTCATGCACAAGGAAGGGGCCACTGATCTCGGCTCTCCAGGAAATGCCCCGGAGGCAAAGCATCACTTGCCAATCCATCCTCCAACCAGCGGGGTGGCTGAAGCTGGCTCTGACTCGCGCTTGTGACCCATGACAATCACATTACCGAGCTTCACCGTCTTCAGAGCCAGAGCCACCCACGTATCACCCCGTCTGAGTCAGCGCGCAGTCACCTCAATAAATACTCACTTTGCTGAACTGCTTCCTCTGTCAGTGTCAGGGAGGAAGGGAGGGCCCTGGAGCTTTTGTTTGACGTGAGAAATGAACACCCTCGGAGCCTGGTGGACGAATTGAAAACTAAATTTCTCGAATAGTTAACATAGCGATGCTGTGAAGTCAGTGGGGGTATTTCCGAAGGTCTGTGCCAAAGTATTTGGCTCCAGGGTGTGAATGAGTGTCCTGGTTTCCCGGAGGTAGAAATCAGGAGGAGAACAGGTGAAAAGCACGAAACCCATTTGAACAGCGTCTGCGTGGCGAGCTGGGGGCGCTGTGAATGCCGCCAGGGGGCTCCTAAGCTCTGCCTGAGCTCCAGCGTCTGCTGTCTCCTCTCACGGCGGGGACCTGGTGGTGGGCCAGGCGCTCTGCAGATAACGACTTCCTTTCACTCCACATCAGCCCTCTGAGACAGGCGTGCTCATCCATCCCATTTTCACAGGAGGAAACTGTAGTTCAGAAGGATGTCACTAACCCGTCAGAGTCACCTGGCTGGTAAGTTGGCAAGCTGTGTTTGAGCCCAGGTATTCTGACGCCCGAACCATAGCACGCAGAGCACACGGCCTCCCCGGAGGGCGTTGTGTCCCAACCTCTTCGAGTCCTACATTTAGGTTTCTCAGAGCGCACCCTTTCCCACCGACACAGTGACCCGCACACACAGAGGCAGAGAGAAAGGAAACCCCCGAGGTGATGCCTATGATGCGGTGGCTGTGACGGAAAGCATCCACGAATCTTCCATGATAACAAAGTGGTTTTGAGCAAGTCATGTCGCCTCTCTGGTTCTACATCTACAAGCTGGAGGAGGGAGGTTACATGGTCTCTATGGCTCATGCAGGCTTCAGGTCTGGAAGGCAGTTCCCAGCACACAGGCGTGGGTGGGGGGTATGGGGTTGGCTTCACAAGCAGGGCCTAATTTAGATTTGGATCTAGGCCAGTGGTCGGCAGACTCATTAGTCAACAGAGCCAACTAGCAACAGGACAACGATTGAAATTTCTTTGGAGAGCCACATTTTTTAAACTTAAACTTCTTCTAATGCCACTTCTTCAAAATAGACTCGCCCAGGCCGTGGTGTTTTGTGGAAGAGCCACATTCAAGGGGCCAAAGAGCCGCATGTGGCTCGTGAGCCGCAGTTTGCCGACCATGGGTCTATGTTATTAAGAATACTACTACTATGTTATTTGGGGCTTTCTAGGCTACAATTGTTATTTGGGACTCTTTAGACTACAGTTGTAGAAACCCAGCCTGATATTTTATTGATCTCATGATTGAGGCACATCATGTACGTTGAAGAAGGGGTTCTGTATCGGGAATGCTGAGAACCCCTAAGTCCCTGGCCCTCTTTGCCTCTCCTCTCTCCTCTCCTGGGTACTTGTCTCTTTTGCAGAAGAGTCTTCCCTGTTTAGCTGTCCTAGTGGCAGAAAATGGCTCTCTTAGATCTCCTCCAAATTTTGCAGGGACTCATCCCCCCGGTTTGAGTCCCATTGGACCCATTCATAGCAGCCAGAGGGTGGAGTCCCCTAGTAGGGACAGGCAGCTCCCACTGCCCGAGCAGTAAGTTGGTATCGGCCAGCCAACTTACAGGATTCTAGATTCATTCTAGACTCTTATCTGGCTGATATCATTTGTCCAAGGTGGTGGCTACAATGAGATGTTGAAAGACTTAGACATACACACATAGCAAGTGACTGAGTGGATTAGGAGCAGAACACAGACTTTTAGGTTTTACTTCTCTCTGGCTACTTGAGTGTATTTCATTAGATCTCTTTAGGGGAAACGACCAACTTATTTGAGCAGACTCCCTAACTGCTTTGAGGGGTAATTCTAAGTATTAGAAGGTGGAATCTGAAACAAATGTCTCTTTTCTCGTCAACCAAGTACATATCTTTTCCCATGCGCATTCCGTTGGTTCAAAGGAAAATGAACTTGAAATTGTCCCCTTCCATGGCAAGCTTTCATTCTAACACTGTTGGAAAAGCTTTTTATCAAACCATCTTAGAGGTGAGCAATAAATAGATCCCACATTTCTTATAAATCTGGAACCCCACACCTCCCAGGCCTTGGACGAGGGCTGTGGCTTAGGAGGATATGATCTTGTCGGAGGGACCCAGGCACTTGGAAGGACGGAAGAATTTCCTTTGTGTGAAACTTGCACAGACATGCTCTGTCACGCTTGATGGAGTTGTTTATGGGCTACTTCCTCTCAAGCCCAACCAGCAGGCCCAGGGCTGCGTTTCACAAGCTATTAAAAACACGAGCGCTCTCTTTTCTGGTGTGTGTGGCATCTAACCATTTATTTTGAATATTACATATTTGGGAAAGCATTCAAAATAGAAAATGACGGCTTTGGGGGAGTCTGACCATGCCCCGAGTAAAGGAGGTCTCTAATCTGAAACACATTCACATTATGCAGGAATGATGGCCGCAGTCTGTTGCCATGATCTTTTTTTCAATACTTGAAAGCTTCATTTTTTCTGTTTTTAGGGACTTGTGTTTTGATTTCTGTTTTCCATAGACAGTAGCAGACGCTCTCCTCCCTTACTCATTCATGACCTTCCCTCACTGTTTTTATTTTGGCTCCAACGAGTTTCTCCTTCTCCAAAAATACCCTGCAGAGGGTTCGACGGGCTTCTCAGTGTCACTTGAACCAATACAACCTTTTGTTAAGTTGCATCCTTACAGTTTGCGAAGCTCTTTCAGGAACATTCTGTCATTCGACCCTCTCGTAAGCCCTGTGAAACAGTTATTGTTCTCATCTCCACTGTACAGATGAGGAGACTGAAGCTCAGCGGGTCCCAAGGGAGAGATGCTTCAGGGCCGTACATCTATGGAGCCTGGGCTATCGAATCTTTGAGTCATTCCACCCACTCACCCATTCATTCACTCACCCATTCACTCATTCATTCATTCATTCATTCATTCATTCCAGTTTACCCTCAGTAATATGGCTCTGTAGGCTCACGGAGATTCAGTGGAATGGGATAGGCCTCTCAGCAGGGTTAGTGCATTGGGTTTGCTCAAGGAGGCGTTCGCTGACTGTGGCTGCCCTGACAGCACCCACTGGACTGTCCCGCAGGCTGGTCAGGCTGCCCTGAGCGCTGTCCATGTGTTGCTCTCGGTTGGTTGCTTTCTTCCAATGAAGGTTAAAACCATGTTGGTGGCTGTGGAGCCCAGAGGGACAGGCCTTGCCGGCCCTGACATTGATTTTATGAGCAGCAGTGATGGATGGTTTTCTGGAAGACCAAGCATGAGAAAGCAAAATAGATTCTGCAGGCAAACATTTGCATAATCCTAATTCATTTTGGGGGGAGGGGGAGACGAACTAAATTCTTCGATCCTGGAATATCAGATTCAGTACGTTCTCCTTGTCAAAGTTAACTGTTTTTGAATAATGTTTCAGAGCTAAATCTGATTGATTTTATAAAAGGGACCAGCACATAAATGTGTATTTTTAATACCTAGAGGGGACTCATTATTCTCTAAAATGTAACAGCATTACAGTTAAAACATTACATGTACCCCAAGTTGAGAGGATTGGTAGGCTGACCCAGTTAATGCCCTGGAGTTCTAACTGGGGGTTCCCCCAGAGTAACAGGTCGGGGAGAGGGGACAGTGTCTCCTATATACTCTGGCCAGCTAGAAATAGCAGCGCAAGTATGTCCATCATTTTTAAAGAGACAACAGGGAGTGAATGCTCATCTAAGCTCACAGCACCCCCTGACAGACTCTGTCATTCCTCATCGCACTTCTGCGACTTGAAAAGCAACACTCGAGCTCCTGTGAGAGCCCGCGGCCACCTGCATCCTGGCTTTCTGTCTCCCCGTTTCTCTGCCGTGGGAGTGAATGTCCCTTTGGAGTGTTTGTGTTCACTTCAGACCGACGCCTACAGATCGCCCACAGGTGACGCTCCTTTTCCTTCAAGCCCCTTGTTTGGCCCAGACGGTGAACTGATGCGCACCCCACACCTGCCCGCCTTCAAACACAGGCAACCGGGGATGGAGAGCCGGCCAGCAGTCAGCTCCTCAACTCCAGCCAGGACGCCCAGCCCGAGGCACCATGTTTACTGAGAAGCGGGGCTGGGCACAGAGGTGCCAGAGGGAGGCTGCCAGAATATCTTGTGCGCTCCAAGTACTACCCTCTGCGTGATGGGCAGGAGGGGTGATTTGTAGGAACCAGCCACGTTTGTTGAACATTTCAAAGGCGAGCCAAAGGTAATGCGGTGTCCAATCACTGTCCTCCAGTTGGATTTCCGGGCGGGGGAAGTAGGCCTGATTCTTCATCTTCCTCCTACTTCCCGGGCCATCTCAGGAGAAGACTGCTGTGTCCACAGTGGTAAGTGCCTTTCAGGCTTCATCCATTGCTTTTAACATGAGTACCCTTAGTTAATTTTTAAAAATATATATTTTATTGATTTTTTACAGAGAGGAAGGGAGAGGGATAGAAAGTTAGAAACATCCATGAGAGAGAAACATTGATCAGCTGCCTCCCACATATGCCCTACAGGGGATGGACCTGTAACCAAGGTACATGTCCTTGACCGAAATCGAACCTGGGACTTTTCAGGCCACAGGCTGACGCTCTATCCATTGAGCCAAACCAGTTTCGGCTCAAGTTAATTTCTTTAGAGACCTTAACAAGGTGTTTGGGAATCTCTCCCTCCTTGTCAGGCACTGGGGCACGTAGGATAGAACGGGGGGCTTTGGAATAGCAGACCTAACCTCCAACTTTATTCAGACACTCTCTGTGTGAACATGAGCAAATTACTTAATTTCTGCGAGCCTCAATTTTTCCATCTCATCTGTAAAATGGGTAGAATAATATTCTTTTCACAAGATTGCTATAAGGGTTATGAAGAAGAAAATATGATTTGGGCTAACCAAATAATAGTGAATTTTCAAGTGAGGTTTCTTTACTAGCATTATAAACAATTTTATTTTTAAAAGGGAATTTTTCATATCTTAATACTAATATTTAATATGAACTAATGTTAATTACATATAATAGGTTATATATTATATAATACTAGGGGCCTGGTGTATGAAATTCGTGCACTGGGGGTGGTGGTCCCTCAGCCCAACCTGCCCCTTCTCACATACTGGGAGCCCTCAGGGGATGTCCTACTGACAGCTCACCCCCAGGCCAAGGGTTTCATTTTGGCCAGGGGATCCCAGCCAGTGATCACCCTGTGATGGGGTCTATGGCTGGCTATCTCTGCCCCGGCCCTGACCTGCCCAAGGGCTTTTTCTGGCCTTGGGGACCCAGAGATCACCCTCCTCTGGGGCCAATTGGTGCCCATTGCTGATGGCTGGCTGGCTCTGCCCCCTGGCCCTGGCCTGCCCCAGGGATGGAAAGAGCCTCTTGGCAGAGGCTTCGTCCAGCCTGGGAACCCAGGGATCGCCCTGCCGTGGGGCCAATCACTGAACACTGGCTGGCATCACCCCGGCCCTGGCCTTGGGCAGCAGCCATCTTGGTTGGGTGTTAATTTGCATATCACTCCTGATTGGCTGGTGGGTGTGGCTTGTGGATGTGGCTCATTGGGTGTAGCAAAGGTATGGTCAATTTGCATGTTACTCTTTTATTAGATAGGATTATGTTATATGTTATATAATAGTAATATATGTTAATATATTAATATACCTTAATATGTAATAAATTAATGTATAATATCACAAACTAGTGGCCTGGTGCATACATTCATACACATTAAAAGGAAATTAATTAGAAGAAATATTTTAATATTGCTATTTCTCTAGAATAGAAGTGTCAACCAAATTCTCGATCGACAATGACAGATGAAAACACACACACACAGTTGGTGACAGTGAGAAGTTTCTATGTATCACGCATATGCAAATCAACTTAGCCTTTTATAGATATAGAATAAATTTGCTTAATTAGATCTGTTTTCTGATGTAGCTAAACTTTTTCCAGCCCACTGAAGCATCCCAACTTCTCTTTCAGGTAATTGTCAGCAATACAGTAGGAACTATCAACATGAAGCAGATTATTATTGTAGATCACACAGGGAGAACAAAGGGTAAAATATTTAATGGCATCGGTGTTTTACTATATCCTGCACAGTAAGAACACCTGAAGTTATTTTCAAGGTCCACTATTTCTTCTTTTCAGTTGGATCAAGTTTCTAAACTTTCTAAATCTCCATTTTCCTGCCAATGAAAAGAAAATAGGATTCTACCAAACGTCCCATCTACCTACTTCAGGACTTCTTTGAGGATCAAATGAGATGAAGTATGAGAAAATGCTTCACAAACATTTGGTTAATATGTAAAATATTTGCACCTGGGTATAAAGCAAGTTGTATTCCTGAGCTGGAGAAAGTTCAAGGATGCTAGTTGCTAGGGAGAGGAAGCAGGGCGTTGCTACGTGATGTTATTACCTGGTTCCCATAGCCACCATTTCTGGGCTGGGCTGGGCTGTGGGATGCATTTTGTGCCCTGGGATTTCAGCAGTGTTGGCTGTGATTTGATGGGTTGTTGCTCCAGGGTGGTGGCAAGACCCGAGTCCCACTTGGGGGAAGCTGAATGTTGCTTTGTGGGCTTCAGCTCTGTGGTGCTGTTTCTCTATAAATGGCCAGCTTGCATCACAGCAGCTCCTGCATTAACTGTCTGCCCCCTGGTGGTCAGTGTGTGTCATAGAAACCGAATGGACGGTTGAACATTTAGCATATTAGAGATTTATATATAGACTAGAGGCCCGGTGCATGAAATTCATGCATGGGGGTAGGAGATGTCCCTCAGCCCAGCCTGCACCCTCTCCAATCTGGGATCCCTTGAGGGATGTCCGACTGCCCATTTAGGCCCGATTCCAGTAGACGGGCAGTCAGATATCCTTCTAACAATCCAGGACTGCTGGCTCCAAACTGCTCACCTGCCTGCCTCCCTGATTGCCCTTAACCACTCTGCTTGCCAGCCTGATCACCTGCTAACCACTACCCTGCCAGCCTAATTGATGTCTAACTGCTCCCTTGCCAGCCTTTTTGCCCCCAACTTTCCTCCTCTGCCAGCCTGGTTACCCCTAACTGCCCTCCCCTGCAGGATTGATCACCTCCAACTGCCCTCCCTTGCAGGGCCTGGAACCTCCCAACCGCCCTCCCCTGCTGGCCATCTTGTGGTGGCCATCTTGTGTTCCCATGGAGGCAGGATCTTTGACCACATGGGGGCAGCCCTCTTGTGTGGTAGAGTGATGGTCAATCTGCGTATTTCTCTTTTATTAGATAGGATACTAAATATTATTAATTAATGTTAGAAGTAAAAATATTAGTATTTAATATTGTAAAAGAAAGAAAAAATTGAAAGAAATTAGGCCAAGAATGTAACTTGCTTTGCTTAAAAAGATTTCTGTTTTCATTTAGCTGTATCGGTGTTGCTATTTTAGTCAAGCTTCCTCCAGGCAGCATGCACCACTGCACTGAGTCTGTACTGTGTTCCGCATTTTACATCCTTTAGACAGCTAGACCATTAGAGAAATGAACTGTCTCTGATTCGAATACGTTGCCTGTTTATAAAATTTTTCTTTATGGTTTGATACATTAAGGAATTCCAGAAACCTGCATTCGGCCTGGGCCTTTGGGGCCAAGAGCCCCCTGTTCTGGTTTGGAACCATGTACAAGGAAGACACCTGTTCCAGATACCACCCCGCTTTGGGCTTGCTCTTCGCCACAAAAAATGGTGTTCAGACTCCACTGTGTTTTAACATGAGTTCCCTCAAGTCAATATTTGTTCAGAGACCTTAACGAGGTGTTTGAGAATCCGGTGCCGTGTTTGCCAGTTGGTCAGACCTTGATGATTTTCAATTAAGAGCATGTGAAATTTATCTAGAATTATAGTCTTACTTTTTAACTACCAAATTCAATTCCCTCTCACATCAAGCTATTTATTTTTAAAACTCAAAAGAGAGGCCCTAGCCTGTTTGGTTTAGTAGATAGAGTGTCAGCTTGTGGACTGAAGGGTCCCGGGTTCGATTCCAGTCAAGGGCATGCATGTACCTTGGTTGTAGACTCCTCCTCTCCTGGGCCCTGGTCGGGACTCATGCACAAGGCAACCAATCGATATGTTTCTCTCACGTCCATGTTTCTGTCTCTCTCTCTCTCTCTCTCCCACTCTCCCTGGAAAAAATATGGAAAAAATATCCTCGGTTGAGGATTAAAACAAAACAAACAAACAAAAAAGTCAAAACAAAAAACGAGAAAGAAAGGAGCATTTGAGATCTTGCTCCCAGGCATAGGCCATCAGTTTGGCTCAAATAAACTCTTATAAAAATTAAAAATAAATAAAGCTCCAATGAGAGTGGGAGACCTGGGTGTGAGATTTTCTCCCTTAGTTTTACTTGGCAAGCCCTTTGGGGTCAGGCATTAAGGGAATCAAGGAGAAAACAGGGTGATGAGGGAGAGGCAATGGGCCTGGGTTTGTGCCTGGGCTCTGACCTCGCTGTGTGACGGCTGAGGAAGGACTTTACCTCTCTCAGCCTCGGTTTTCTCAGTGCTGATCTGACAATAAGAAAAGCAAGAGAAGTAGATTTACTTGCCAATTAATATGTCAAAATGACTAATTGGTTGAGTTTTGCTATTCTCTGCCTCTGGTTGTTCAAATATTACTAGTTCATGTGCAACTTTTAATGCACTGGAAAAGCATTTTAAAAAGAGCGTTTGTTTGAAAATCTTTGTTTTGTGACTTCTAGTATAGCTTAGCAATTTTTAATGTTTGCTTTTAAAATTTGTTCTAGTCCTAATTTATTTTTAGTAACTTATGAAAATGAATAAAATTAGAAGTTAAAAATAAAATAAAGCTAAAAGGACAATAAAGACAAAATTAATAAAAGTATAAGATCAATTAAAATAAATCCCATTTTTGTCTCTTTAACCAGATTTCCACAAATTTTATTGTAAAATTAGTGTTCTGGTGCATGGATTTGTACACATTGAAAGGAAATTAATTAGAAGAAATATTTTAATATCGCTATTTGCTCTTTCTCTATAATAAAAGTGTCAGAGGTGAAAGAAAATTAGTAAAATGTACATAAAATAACATATACATTGATTAAGAAATAAATAACAACATGATATAACAACAAAGACATGATATGAAAACAATAAAAGCATGATGTAAAAGCAACAAAAACACGATATAAAAACAACATTGATAAAAACAATGACTGATAAATTGATTAAGCTTATTCTAATATCTCCCTGATAACCACATTAAGAGTAAAAACACGTTCAAATGCTTGACTAATTTCCCTGTGATGACATAGTTACAATTTTAACTTTAATGTCACACACTATTCAAACTTGAGAGAAAGCAACATATAACTGATCATGTTTGAGAATGTTTTCCAGCCCGGGGAAGCACCCCAACTTCCCTTTCAGGTAATTGTCAGCAACATAGCAGTAAATATCAACACGAAGCAGACTATCATTGTAGATCTTGCAGGGAGAAGAAAGGGTGAAATATTTAGCTGTAACAGTGCTTGACTATATTCTGCGCAGTGAGAAAACCTGAGTCATTTTCAAGTTCTACCATTTCTTCTTTTCAGCTGGGTCAAGTTTCTAAACTTTCTAAATCTCCATTTTCTGGCCAAGGAAAAGAAATGGGATTCTATTGAGTCTCCCATCTACCTACACTAGGACTTCTACTGTAATGTTTGCACCTGACTATAAAGCAAGTTGGGTTCCTGGCCTGAAGAAACTCCAAGGAGGTTAGTCACTAGGGAGAGGAAGCCGGGCGCTGCTATGTGACATCATTACCTAGCACCCACACTACTGTTTCCCAGATGGACTGGGCTGTGGGCCGCATTTTTGTGCCATGGGGTCTCAGCAGGTTGGCTGCGATTTTGGGGGGTGTTGTTCCAGGGTGGTGGCAGGGCCTGTGTACCACTTGGGGGAAGCTGAGTGCTGCTTTGTGGGTGCCAGTTCCGTGATGCTGTTCCTCTGTAAATGGCCAGTGTGTGTCTCGGCAGCTCCTGCATCTAGCATCTGCCCCCGGTGGTCAGAGCTCATCATAGCAACTAGTCAGTTGGTTGGACACTTAGCATATTTGCCTTTTATTTTATTTTATTTTTTAAAATATATTTTATTGATTTTTTACAGAGCAAAAGGGAGAGGGATAGAAACTCAGAAACATCGGTGAGAGAGAAACATCGATCAGCTGCCTCTTGCACGCCCCCCACTGGGGATGTGCCCGCAGCCAAGGTACATGCCCTTGACCGGAATCGAACCCGGGACCTCTCAGACCGCAAGCTGACGCTCTATCCACTGAGCCAAACGGGTTTCGGCACATATTTGCCTTTTATATAGAGAGGTATTTTATTTTGAACAGTGTTTGCTAAGTGTTATTGAGAAGGGTACTAATATATTATTTGAACAATGGAATGTGAGATACAAAGCTGAGAGATATTTGTCTAGACTATTTCTTGCTATTTGAACATTTCAATGGACATTGTTGTACCATTTTTTCAAGGTCATCACTGTACATCTAGAAGGTGAGTTCAGTTACTAAAATGGGGAAGGGGAAGAACTGCCAAAAATGTGTTTAAATCTTTTCAAAAGCAAAGTACCTAGAAGGTATGAAAATATATAAGGAAAATTAATTACAATAAAACTTCTCATTGAAAACCAGGAGACCATTTTAGGATACATTGGCATCATCAATATGTGAATTACTGATGAGAAACCAGAATTTCTGAACCATTTTATTTTCAATCAGTTCACTTAAAACTGGACATCAACATTGAAAACTTATAGAGAATATTGCCAGAGTAGGTAGAATCACATCGGCTAACAAAAAATATAAAATTTGAAAGCCAACGATGTGGAAAATGGAACAGAAATGCAAAAATGCATGTACAATTTTGCGTTGTTCTCCAAATTAAAAAAGTCTGTGAAATGCATAAAAACTCATAAAAAATACCAAAACTGCTTAATAACACACTCAAATGACTAATATGTATCAATAAAAAATTTGTCTGGAAATATTCATTTTTACTTAGTTAATCATTTGGCCAATTTGTTATTTCAACCAATTTGTTTTAAAACAATTCATATGTAGTCAAAATTTCCTACTTGTAATGTGGTGAATGAGGACAAAAATAGACGTTTGTAAAGGGACTGAATCGAAGCAGACAGTTATTAAAGCATAGCTCTTCATTTTTTCTCTTTTTTGAGGCTCCAGAAACTTGGTAGCAGGCCAACAACACAGAACCAAAAAGTGTAACAAATTGAAATAACTTTAAGAATTGAGGATTGTTGGAGAATTGTTTCCACAAATTATTGTATTATTCAGCATGTCTGATGTTTGCATAGTTCATGGAACTCTTGTCTTTGGCAAAAAGAGAAATACAAATGTAGTTGATTCAATTCTACAACTCATTGATTTATTTGTCAATTTGAATATTTGTAACCTGGTTAAAGAAGGTATAACCAGAAGCTCACCGACTTTAGGCTGTTCCCTGAATTCTCTCCCTGGTCATCCTGCTGTTGGCTTGTGGTGACCAGCGCTTGAATATAAACTCCAACAACACCTGGTATCACGTGCAATAATATCAGAATTTGGGGTTCTTTTCTCCGTTAGTGCCATATACACGCACATACATTAGCTGAGCCAAGTTCTATCTCATGACTCTGCTTCCTGTTTTTTATAACTTTTCACTGTTTCTGTAGTTAATAACTGTCTCATTTCCCGCTCCAACGAGAACTGTCTTTGGGCGGTCGCCCCAGAGTCACCCTGGGAATTCCCTCTGCCTGCCTCTCGCCTGTTGTATCATCTGTTTTCCGGATCCCAGGTCTCCCTCTTTTGGGTTTCCTTCCACATTTTGGAGAAATGCTTCCTCTGATAGAAGCTTGAGAAAAAAGTCCGTGGGGGAGTTGGAGACTGTGCATGTCTTAAGCTGTTTTTATTTTAGCCTTTCACTTGATTTATAGTTCGCTAAGATGTGATTCTCGACCTTTTTTTCTCACTCAGCATTTTAAGGCTTCATGTGGCCTCTAATATTGTTGTGAGAAGTCTGATGTCATTCTGATTCCCAGTCCTTTGTGTATAACTCTTTTTTTTCTCTTCTGGAAGCTTTTACGATCTTCTCTTTATGTTAGTGCTCCAGCCTCTAACATTTCTCTTTCTGTTGCCTGGCCAGTGTTGCTCAGTTGGGTGAGCCTTGTCCTAGGCACCAAAAGGTCTCCAGTTCAATTCCAGGTCAGGGCACATGCCAGAGTCACAGGCTCCATCCCCAGTGTGGGGGGTGCAGGATCAGCCCATCGATGATTCTCTCTCATCATTGATATGTCTCTCTTCCTCCCTCTCCCCCCCCTCAAATCAATAAAAAACATATTAAAATTTGTTGTTATTATTGTTCTGGGCCCTTGGAGTCTTCCAATGTAGTCTGGGAACTTTTTCTTATATTTTTTGAACATTTTCTTTTTGTCACCTTTTGGGGAAATTGGACTTCCTGAGTAAATTCTCCTATCTTGTCTTTTCTATTACATATCCTTTCTTTAAAAAAAAAAAAATTCTACTTTTGGGGAGATTTGTTTGAGTTGACATTTTAACTTTTTGCTGACTAAAAATATTTAGCGATTATACTTTTTAAATATCCAAGAACTCTTCCTTCACTAATAATTTCCCTTTCGTAGCAACCTGTTCTGGTTCATGCTTTCTTTGCAATTCTATACTGCTCCCGGCAATATCTCTGCTATTTCCAAGTTCCTTTCTGGTTGGTTGTTTGTCTTAGTATTGTTTATCTTGGAAGCTGTCCTCAAATGCCTAGCAACCCTCGGCTGTTTCTTCACATGTGAGAAGTGGGCTGCTAAAAAGCTGAGTGGAGTGGGTATGGGTGAGACCACGCTGCGCTGTGCTCTGGTTGCTACTCAAATGTCAGCATCCGATAGATCTTTCCAATGAGATGTTACCTCCTAGCAGAATCCTCCAATTTCCTGACTGTGAGTTTGAAGCTTGCCTGCTGGTGTGCAGAGGTGGGTGGGGAAGGGAGACTGGGGTATCATTGTTCAGTATTCAGACTTAAATTTAATTATTAAGCTTTCAGTGTGATATTTTCCTGAATATCTGGGTCCTTATTGCAGGAACCTGTGTCTAGTTCATTTCGCCAGAGACCATATCACCTCTCTCTGTGGAGAAGGGTTGCATTAGGTAAGAATGAAACCTGAAGTTATAACTGACGCTAACATACACTTCAAGTAGCCTCCTTGCTTTAGGAGTCCTCCCCGACCTGCATTCTGGGTGTTTCCAATGCCTGAGCATCTCTGTTCGCTTCCCCTCGGTGGCGCCATCTAGAGGCCTTTGCTCTAACCCTCCTGCACTCAGCTGGGCATCTTCCTCCTGTGTTTATTATAGCACAAGGTTCTAGATGTCTCCTTTGTGTTTCTGTTTTTCGTTCTACTTACTGTGTGGGGGTGGCTTTTGAAAGGGTAAGGAGATAGAAGTGTATTTTCTTTATCATTTTGCAACACGAATCTTGGTGTTCATCGAGATCTCAGAATACGTCGGGAACGGAACTTGCTCTCGATGGCTGTGAGTGACTACCTGAACACTAAAGAAACTGAACTCACCACTTTCTTCTTTACAGCAGTTGGGTTTGGTTTTCCGGGAATTTTGAGATTATGCTGCCTACTGACCCTATGGTTAGTTGTCTTAGACCAGTGGTCGGCAAACTCATTAGTCAACAGAGCGGCAAACCGAGGCTCTCGAACCGTGATTTGCTGACCACTGCCTTAGACCATCAATATCAAGTTACCCAATGGCACCAAGTGTTTCTGGGACGACAGCAGGTGAAGAGGCAGACAGAGCCTGCTGAGCAGTGGGCCCTTTGCTGTGTGGGTCTCTGTCTAACCCAGAGTCAATGCTGCTTGTGATAATGCATGAGAGTTGATGGTCTTCATCTTTGTTTTCAATGTTTTAATCTGGTGCAAATGAAGAATAATTGGCTCCTTAATTATTTCAGAGTGTGACTCCTATGGCCTCTTATGAACTATGGGAACTTGGACAAGTGAAGCGATTTTGCAAACAGTCTCTTCTCTCATAAGCTAGGGCAACTAATGCCAGTTATTGGTGATAATTGAGTGAATTAAGAAGCTAATTCATTTTGTTTATTTAGCAAACGTGCCTTAAACTCCTCTCAAGTGCCAGGCATTATGCTCCTGATGCAGAGATGAGCAAGCCCCAAATCCTTGAGAGCAGCTTAGCAGGCAGGGAAACACGGGAGTGGTTGTTAGGGATGAAGTGGTGAGTGCTGGGATAGAGGGCGCATTAGTAAGTACAGATGAGGAAACTAGGCCAGCCCTGGAGTGTGGGAACATGTCAGAGATTGCTCTAGAGACGGTGACACCTGAAACTTAAGAGGCAGATCTTAGAAGAAGGGTAGGAGCTACCCAGGTGAAGAGCAAGTAAAAGAATAGTCCATGTCAAGGAGACAGAGTGAGCAAAAGTGTTTGAATCAACATTGTTTGTACAAGAAAATGAAAATGATTGAGTGTTAATGAATTGCCTGCCAGAGACTCTTGACACCAGAGAAATGTTAGCGATCTCCCTCCCTTCAGTCCCTAACTGTGGTTTTATTAAAAATTCCGGGACCCTCAGTAGATGTAGAGATGTCTTCTACCAGCCAGGTATAGCCCCATGCAGGATGTGTGTGTGTATGTGTGTGTGTGTGTGTGTGTACACACAGGTATACATGGGTGTTTGTTGTATATGTGTAGGTAAGCTTATACTTTGTCAACGATGGCTGATTTCACATAGCTTTTGTTAGGAAGCCCATTTCTTCCTCTTAGCAGTTCAGTTTGACCTCTGTCATTAGTATATTAGATTAGAGCATAATCTAATACACATGTTTATATTATACACACAACATATATACTAATGTGGCCTATTAGGTTACTCTCTGCTGTTCTTCTCTATGAACTCTCTGTGTAATTTCCTATGAAAACAGCTGTCATGTTCTATGAAAGTCCTTGTGCTCAGACTGGTACCAGAAAGGGAGCTTTTGCTTTGTACTGAGCTAGATTTTCCTACTCCTGAATTCCCTGGAAAGGCATTCCTGCCAAGGACTGGAATGGAATTGAGACATAATCTCTCATTGAGGCATATGGGGGATTCTAGCTCAATATTGAAATTCTGCTATTGAGATTAACATGGATTTTTTCACAGAAGGAGATGGATTAATTACCTACAAGTTCTTTTTTTTGTAGTTTGGCATTTATTTGTGTATAAAGTTAGATTCAGTAATGTAATAAACAAATTTAATCCAATCAATTGATGGCTGTCCAATTTACTAGAGGCAACAGCCAGTCCTGATATAGCTTTTTCTCTGTTTATATCTCAAGTTATAGGAGTTCTGATGGTTGTCCTGTAATTTAGTGTAATTTTGCTGTGGTTGTGGGAGGAGGTGAGCACAGCATTGACCTCTCCACCCTCTTGACAAAAAATCCACCTGTAAATTCTTAATCTTCTGTCTCAGCATCAGAGATGAGGTGCATGGATATCATGCAAGTTGCTCTGTTAGTGCTTGTGGCTTTGCTTATATTTTCCACTGAATGCATAGTGTGTCTTCATTATTGCTGAACTTGGCTTATTTCAGAATAGCGGCAAACATTTTCTTATGAAGTGTATCCAAAAAACAATGGAAAAGTCATAGAAAGAAATATGGTCTCCATCGTGGTTATTCCCTTGGGAAAGTGGATTCTGGCGCCCATGCTGCCTTCCATATCCTGGAGCATATGGTCTGTTGGATATTCTCAATTGATTTCATCCTCGTTTTAATTTTTAAGCTGACTTTTGGAGATGGGTTGGTCAGGATGACTGCCCAGAGAAAACGAGGATGCCCTACCAAGTGACTTCCCTAAGAAACAGGACTGTGTTACAATATTTAATTCTGCTTTTAAAATTATATATATATATATATATATATATATATATATATATATTATTGATTTTTTTTACAGAGAGAAAGGGAGAGGGACAGAGAGTTAGAAACATTGATGAGAGAGACACACCGATCAGCTGCCTACTGGGTATGTGCCCGCAACCAAGGTACACGCCCTTGACTGGAATTGAACCTAGGACCCTTGAGTCTGCAGGCCGACGCTCTATCCACTGAGCCAAACCAGTCAGGGCTCTCTGCCTTTCTTTTAAAAGGTGGGTCATTACTTTGCAGGTGTCTTTGCAGTGATGTGATTGTATTACATATTTGAGTTTAACTATGAATTTCCTATTCATTCGTGTCATATGCCTATGAATCTCCATGTACCTATAGAGGGAGAGATTTCTGGATAAATTAAAAAATAAAGTGATTTGCCCCATTTCTTTGAGAAGTAGTAAATTTGATGGTTACTTTTCTAAGATAACAATGAACATGACAGTTTTTTTCATCTTGTTCAAATCAGAGTTGGAATTGTGACTGTTGTTCCTACCCGGACCCATTCATGCGCTAAATCAAATGTCAAGCACCGAGTTTTCGAAATGACTGACTGTGATCCTTGCAGCCTTTTTTATTTTTCTTGTAGAAAATAATTTATCAGTTGAGATGACTGGAAAGAAACAGCAATAAAAGTGACCAAAAAGCATATTTTATTTAATTCTTTTAAGAAAATGCTATTCTATGACTTTGGGGTAAAACAGAGAAGCAACAACCCATTTGCCCAGTGAAAAGAGTTAAGAACAATTCTAAATTCTTTATTTACTTTTATTAATCTCCTTCCGTCATTTGGTTTCTTTCCACACAACTTTCTTGTGCAGAAATGAATGTCATCTCAACCTCAAGGTACATGTAGCGAAATTTATAATTTATTCGTCGGTCGTAACATCTTGGAGGTGAAATACTGCCTGCTAGCCAACACCGGATGTGGTTGCAGCCAAGTGCTAGTTCTGGAAGCATGAAAACACACACACACACACAAACATATACACACACACACACACACACACATATATATATACACACACACACAAACACACACTCTCACTCTCACACACACACACACATACATACACACACACACACACTCACACACTCACATACACATACACACACACACTCACACATACATACACACACACACACACACACACACACACTCACACACATAAGATCTAGGTCCCTCCTTAAAGAACAGGAGCCTAACTAGAGTCTCACTAATTTGATGATGCTTTCAACAATTCCTGTTGAAGGCTTGTGGGAAATCCGTGACTCTCCCATTTACAAACTCTTAGAATCTGAAACCCTGAGAAACCTGTCAGGGGGGACTTTGGTTAGCCCGAGTGCTCAGTTATTAACTGCTGAGTATTCAGCTAACACTGGCCAGGCATGGAGTTGGTGTGGTATGTACTGTCGCACAGGGATGGTTTTGCCATCATGGAGCACATGTGCTTGTAGAGTGAAGGAATAATTATATTCGACATGACTTACGCTTCTTGTCGATGAGACAGCGTGCATGAAAATTCAGTTTCAAATTCAGAAAACCGCTAAGGCGGGACGCAGTTCGCTCTGATGACTGGTTTGGATGTGGCGACAGCTAAGTCCCCATGTAGGAAGATGTGTGATCGCGCTCTGAAGGCGTCCCCGGACATGTTAGTGAAGTTCAGGCCCAGAACTCGGGCCTAAGAGATGTGTATGGTGACAAGTTTCCACGTGTGTTTTCCTGCCTGCTCTCTGTGTTGGCCATTGTTTATACATGCAGCACATGATGGGCGGTGGGAGGGAGGGGCGGTACATTTGGCAAGAAAATTCACTAAAAGATTTTGTTGTTAAAAATGACAGGCTTGGGGCCTGGAATCGCGTGAGAGGTGTGGGTAGTGAAGGGTTCACCAAGCCAGTCATCAACACGAAGGAAATAAATCTGCTCAGATGTGTTCGAAGGCCTGAGGCCTATCCTTCCCCAAGCCTAGGGCACACCCAAGCCGACATCCTTTGTGGGTCTGGAACCATCGGCGCTCAGATGACACCCCCTTGTGTGATGGGCACGGGGCACCTGCAGCGGCCTCTGCCAGGCCAGGGCCGTGATTCACGTGGACAGCTAGCTGGTCCCTTGGTAGCGGGACAGGTCTTGGGCTGCGCGAGGCACCTGTGGCCATGAGCCCGCAGGTCTTGGGAAGGCGGGGCATTGCCTAGACTGGTCTGCATCGCTCCTTCTTTTGTTCCCCTTAATTCCAGTCCTTAAGCATCTGTCAGGGAGACAAGCTCCCCATTGAGAGAGATTATGCTGAATCTGCTCTGCAGGCAGCGAGGTGGCAATGTAACTCTTGCCACATGCTTTGGGCTTAGCTCCTCGCTGAGGGAGAGGTTTGGTAATCGAGAGGCCAAAGAAGTCCAGAAAACTCCCAGGGGCAGCCCGACACTGAGCTCTGCGTGTAGCTAACCCAGACCAAAGACCCCGAGTTGTGAAACTGTTTTTCTCACGCCAGACACTGTTTTTCTGCTGCAGGCAGGAGAGTGGAGGCAGGAGTGTGGGCGGGAGAGCCCAGGAGAGCTGAGGGCCTGCTGGCATGTGCCAGGCCACGCCAGGGCAGGGACTGAACAAAACTGTCACAATTCCTGCTCTTGTTTTATTTTCCTTTAAATGTCAGATGCAAAACTTTAATCTCTTCTTAAGTCACCACTCTGCCTTATCCAGAACCTTGTCTCGTGGCCAGAACTGAATCTCCAGGGGCAAGAGGGACACTGGGGTGGGTTACTTGGAGTCTGCCTGTATTTTCCGCTTGGCCTCTGATATGGTTACCTTTTCCAATGTAGTAAACATATGGAATTACTTTTTTTTGGCCTATACAAAGCCTATTTTATTTTTTATTTTAAAAAATTAATCTTTGTTGTTCAGTTTATTAATTACATTGTTGCCCTTTTTTCCCCTATAGCTCCCCTCCACCCGGTACCCATCCCACCCTCTGCCTTCACTTCCCCCCACACTGTCTTCTCCCATAGTTGCATGATTTTTGTCCAGTCTCTTGTTGCACCTCCCACTCCCCTTTTCTCCCCAAGAATTGTCAGTTCATTCCCTCTCTATGTCCATGATTCTGTTATATTCACCAGTTTATCCTGTTCATCAGATTATTAATTCACTTGATTTTTAGGTTCCTTTGTTGATAGATGTGTATTTGTTGTTCATAATTTATATTTTTACTTTTTTTTATTCTTCCTCTTCTTATAGAATATCTTTCAGTAATTTATGTAATATTGGTTTGGCAGTGATGAACTCCTTCAGCTTTTTCTTATCTGTGAATCACTTTATCTGACCTTCAATTCTGAGTGGTAGCTTTGCTGATAGAGTAATCTTGGTTGTAGATTCTTGTTATTCATAACTTTGAATATTTCTTGCCACTCCCATCTGGCCTGCATAATTTCTATTGAGAAATCCGCTGACAATCGTATGGGTACTCCCTTATAGGTAACTGTTTTTCTCTTGCTACTTTTAATATTCTCTTTTCATCTTTTGCCCTTGGCATTTTAATTATGATGGTGTGGTCCTCTTTAGATTCCTATATTTTGGGGTTCTGTGCACTTCTTGGGCTTTTAAGTCAATTTATTTCACCAGGTGGGGGAAGTTTTCAGTCACTATTTCTTCAAGTAGGTTTTCATTACCTTGATCTCTCTCTTTTTCTGGCACCCCAGTAATTCGGATGTTGGCATGCTTGAGGTTGTCCCAGAGGCCTCTTACACTATCTTCAATTTTTTGGATTTTTTTTTTTTTGGTTCTTGCTTTTCCAGCTGAGTGGATTTTGCTTCTTTGTATTTCAGTTCTTTGACTTGGTTCTTGCATTTGTCTGGACTGCTATTAGAACTTTGTATAATATTTTTTATTTCAGTCAGTGTATGCTTAATTTCTAGTTGGTCCTTTTGCATATCCTTGTAGGTCTCATTCATTTCCTCATAGGTCTCATTCATTTCCTCATAGGTTTTGTTCATTTCCTTGTAGGTCTTGTTCATTTCCTTGTAGGCTCGGCTTTTTCTAGGAGCCTCATGAAAAACCTTATAACCGTGGTTTTGAACTCTATGTCTAGTTGTCTTTTTTCCTCCATTTCTTTCACACCTGATTTCTTTCCATTTCTCTGCATTATGGCTGCTTTCCTGAGTTGGTCCATTAGCTTTGTGTAGTAGATGTCCTCTAAGGGACAGTGGTTCAGCCTCCCCAGTTACCTGAGGTGGATACTCTTACTGCAATCCTTTATGGGTTGTACAGTATTATTGAAGTTAAACCCAGATTATTATTGTTAGACTAGGAGGGTTTGACCTCCAGGCCAATTGGCTGTGAAGGTGAGCTGTATTCAGGTTGGATGGGCGGAGTCTCCGGGCTGAGCGGGTAGTGTCAGCTACGCCCTATGCGGTGCGTGGGTCTCTGTGCCAGGTGGTAACAGCTGCATGCACCTCCGAGAGAAAGCCGCCGCTGGTCTCTACCCGTTGCCAGACAACTCTGCCTCTCCCCAAATGAGTCTGCACACCCAAAGCCTTGCCCAGGGTTGTAAAACAAAGCAGTCTGGTGGTCTCCCCAACGAGGGAGCAAGTCACGAGTCCTCTCTGCATGGTTACACGCAAACTGCTAATCCAAGTTACGCGCACTCTCCTCAAACTCACAGACCTCTGCCGTGCCCGGGTTTTAGCATGCCTTCCCCGTACCTTGGGCCTCACCTGGAACTGGGGAATCAGTGTAGTGGGATGCCTCCGCCCACCCCGTTGGAGAAAACCAGCCGGGTTTGCTGCCACCCGCCCTTTACCGCTCTCGTGCGAACGGCTCCAAGCCTCTCTCCACGTGTATCTTCAAGGCTGCGCTCCACCGCTCCTCTGAGTCACAGTGTCCTATCTTTACTTTTATCTGTGGAATTTTCACTCAGCCAGCTTTCCGGTGATTCTGGATGATGTTTGTTTTGTTGTTAAGTAGTAGTTTTAGAATTGTTGTCTGGGGCAGCAAAATAGGTGTTTACCTATGCCACCATCTTGGTTCCTCCTCTGGAATTACTTTTTCTAAATATGGCAGAGGGGTCAGAGTGTCTGTTGCCTTTACTGAGATTACAGAACTTCTTAAGATTGAGAGAGAATTTTCCTCGTATGATAGAAAATTCCTGAGAGATTCTTGATTTATTATGTTTTTGGATGCAAAGACTTGCACACAGGGTTTTAATTCTCATCAAATGCTCTTCATTTCATAGTCTACCTCCACAGGCCACTTTGCAGGCTCTACTGGTCTCCACACCCCAGTTGTAAAGGTGGGGAACATAACTTGTCCATATTCTGGCAGTTGTTTTTAGATCTTATTTCACCCCAAACATCCAAATAGAAGTGTACATTTAAAAACACATGCAAAAATGCAATATAAAAGTAGCTCCTCACATTCATTTTATTAAAATAGCTTGCAAATCACAAATACATGTATAGAAACGGAATTGCAGCTGATTTTTTTTTTTGCAGTAGAATGGAATTCTTTGCTGTATAAAAGAACTTTCCACAGAGTTGACTTAAGTAGCATTCCTACCCGTGTGTTTCACAGAGGATTATGAATATGAAAAATTCCTTAGCACTTTGAGGCACATTGAACTTCTTAAGAACATTGCTAAGGAGTGAAGTAAGGCATTCGTGTACTTGTCTTTCACTCGACAGATCATCTTAAGGTGCTTTGTGTGGGCTGAATGCGGGACTAGATGCTAAGAAGGCTGTGGTGGCAGACCCTGTGTGGAGTCAGGGGTGGGAGGATGAATGAGCTGCATTTACCATGTCACATGACCAGGGCTGTGGCTGTTATGCCCAGAGGGTTCTGGGAGCACAGAGAGGTGTGTCTCAATCAGACCAGAGGAGAGAGGTGAACTTCTTAAAGCGGTGGCCTTAGTGGTGAAGAATGAAGAAGGAGAGAGTGTTTTAGTTACAGAGGACAGCATGTCGGAAGCCTCCTCAAGACCGGTCTTCACTGGCCAGGACTCGCTGTGCGGTCAAGACCGTGAGCCTGTGAGAGTGAAGGGAGAGAGGACTGTTGGTTTTATTCCTATTCACCGGTTACTCCTCTTCCATCTTCTTGGCTGGTTCCTATTCTTCTCCTTTTTTAAAAAAAAATATTTTTTATTTTTCAATTATAGTTGACTTAAATATTATTTTAGTTTCAGGTGTTCAGCACAGTGATTAGACATTTATAAATCTCACGAAATGATCACCTGAGTAAGTCCCGTGCCCTCTGACATCATGCCTAGTCATTGCAATGCTACTAACTATATCTCCCTTCTTCTTCTTCTTCTTCTCCTTCTCCTTCTCCTTCTCCTTCTCCTTCTCCTTCTCCTTCTCCTTCTCCTTCTCCTTCTCCTTCTCCTTCTCCTTCTCCTTCTCCTTCTTCTTCTTCTTCTTCTTCTTAAAATCTTCACCTAAGGCAGTGGTTGGCAAACTGCGGCTCACGAGCCTTGGTTTGCCACTCTGTTGACTAATGAGTTTGCCGACCACTGACCTAGACTCTCAATTCCAATAATTACAGGCTGTTGTTGTTCCTTGTGAGTAAGCCCCTATCCCAGCAAACTCATTAGTGGCTCACAAGCCGCAGTTTGCCGACCACTGGCCTAAGGATATGTTTATTGATTTTAAAGAGAGAAGAATGGAGAGAGAAAGAGAGAGAAAAAGATTAGGAAATATCAATGTAAGAGAGAACATCAATTGGTTGCCTCCTATACATGCCCCAACCCGGGATCAAACCCACAACCTAGGTGTGTGCCCTAACCTGGGGTTGAACCTATAACCTTTGGTGTTTGGGATGATGCTCCAAACAACTGAGCCACCTGCCAGGGCTCCCTTAGCTCTTATCTTTGGATTCTGGGAGCTGAATCCTTGGTCCCCTCTCTCCACAGTCACTACTTCAGTGTGTTCATGCCATCACCTGCCTTTCCTTGCCATCTCTCTGCCAACAGCTCTCGAAAGCACACATTCTCGCCTGAGTGCTTTTCCAAACCAAAAACTTGCAAACTAAACTATCTTTTTGGCGTTACTATTGGGGTGCCTGATAGACCTCTCAGAGTCAAAATGTCCAAAATGAAACTGCTCATCTTCCCCGCTAGCCTGCCCCACCCACAACAGCCCCTCTCTCACGGCCGCTGACAGCCCCCTGATTCTCCCAGTTACTCAAGCCAAAATAGTATGCAAATTATTTTTCTTTTAGTAGAGGCAAAACTCATAGAAAAGAAAATTCATCATTTTAACCACTTTAAAGGGCACTATTCTGAGGATTTAGTACATTCAACTGTGTGGAAGCGTCACCACAATCTAATTCTGTAATATTTCATCACCTGAGAAGTCATTTCTTCCCATGAGCCATCCCTCCGTGCTCTCCAGTGCCAGGCTCCCGCAACCCCCAGCCCTCTGGCTGCAGCCACAGACCTGGCTCTTTCAGACATTTCCTAGAAATGGAATTATCTGTGGCCTTTTGTGTCTGGCTTCTTTTCCATCAGCAGAATGTTTCAGGGTGCATCCACACTGGAGATTAGGAGTATTTCTCATTTCTCTCTCTCTTTACATCTCATGTTCACTCCCTCCAGAAATTCTGTTGGCTCTATCTTAAGAATGTATCTGAAATCTGAGCACTCAATCCCTCCAACTCTATCCCCTCGGGGAGACAGCAGGGCTCATCTGCATTACTGCCATCCTCTCCACCTGTCTGCCCACCCTTACCCCCTCCTCCCTCCATCGATTCCCCACCCAGCGGTCAGAGGGATGCCCAAAACCCATAACCAAGGTCCCATTCTTGATCAGCTGGGGTCTTAGTCATAGCAATGAATGAACAAAATGATTCAATAATAATATACATCTGATATTCAACTGTAATTACAAACAGCTTCATTCTGTGCAAGCGTTCAAGGAAAAAGCAAATGTTTCATTGAATCAGTAGTTATTTTTTCCCTTTGAGACATTAATGCAAATAGCATGCATCTGTGTCACAAATGAAACAGATGATGACAGGAAAAGAATCAAACTCCAACTTAAAATAAAAGCCTATCACTTCATGGATGCAGTTCCGCATCTATAAATCCTTTGTTACTGAGGAAGACATTTTCAGAGAGATGAATAATTACCAAAGACGCCAATGAGAGAAACGTTTGGGTGCGATGTTGCTATGTTCCAGAATCTTCTAGTTGATAGTTGTTGTTTTCTAGGCCGTGTATCTGCAGGAAAGCAGGGGTTGTACGTTAGGCTCCGGGGAAGAATCGCTGGTGAGCTTTCTCAAGCTTTGGAACCTGAGATGTCTGTTGTGTTCATGTTTCTCTGCTTTCCTAAGTATCCCACTGTTTTCTAGGAGAAATACACCTACAATAGGGGGAGGCTGCGCTACGTTAAGTATATATTTCATAAAATTTGTCTTTAAAAATGGAAAAACACATTAAATATGAATCAGTTTGATGTGGCTCCAGTTAGAGATTAGGGACAAATCCTATATAATAAAAACCTAATATGCTAAGTGCCTGACCTTTCGTTTGACTGTTCGGCCAGTCACTATGATGCTCACTGACCAGCAGGAGGAGGAAACAATCTGGCTGATAGGTGAGCTTGCTGCTGGGGTTTGGTCGATCGGGACTGAGTGAGACGGGCCGGATACCGGGACACACAGTGTTCCCTCCCCAGCTGGCAAACCTCCCACTGCCCTTCCCGGCCCGGATTGTGCACCAGTGGGGTCTCTTGGCCGGGCCTGCGCCCTTTTGCAATTTGGACTGAGGGTCTACCCCCCCCACCCCCCGAGTGCACAGATTTTGAGTACTAGGCCTCTAGTGTGATTATAATGTAGCATAAAACTTCCAAAATGGCAAACATAGGATACTTAGAAATGTTAGATGACATGAAAAATTTTAAAGAACCACCCCCCAAAAAGGACTCCCCCAAAACCAAAATCCCAAGTCAGAGCATGGCAGTCCCCTGCTCACACCCAGTGGTGGCCCCGTTCCACTCAGAGAGGAAGCCGAGCCCCTAGTGTCTCATGTGGCCTTTGGGTTCCTTATGACCTTCCAAAGCAGGGACTGAAGGGGTCTTCTCCACCCAGACTGGCCTGCTCCCTGCATTCTCGCTGAGCCACAGGCCTTCCTGCTGCTCCTCAAATCACCCACTCTTCCCTCTGCTTAGAATGTGGCCCACTCCGGTCTTCCAGGCCCTTGCTTATGGGCCATCCCCTCCTTGAGGCTCCCACTGACCCACCCCTCATTTCCAATTGCTATAGGACCGCCCGCTCCAGCACCCCATCTTCTTTACTTTGCTCTTTTATCACCCTTGTATGTGTATCTCCACCGAGAATGTGAACTCTATGAGGCTGGCCATCTTTGTCTGTTTTGTTTGCTGATGTACCCTACATGGCTAGAATAGTGCTTGGCAAATAGTCCTCGATGTGAATAAGTTTATAATAATCAGTGTTGGGGAGCTGCTTTAGGGCTCATGGCTACCCAACTGAGAGTTCTGTTTGCTCAGGGGGCTTGCCTGGGAGGAGTCTAGCAACAATACCCGCCACGTCTGTACCATGCTCTTAGAAAGTATGCTTTCTAATGGCCGAGGTATTATTTGGCGAATATAGTGACTAGAGCCAACCTTTCTCAGGCAAAATCTCAGAGCCGTAACCTGCTGTTACAACGTGAATTGTGTCTCCCTCCAAACTCACACATTGATGGTGACTCTCTCTGGGAATGGGGTCATTGCTGAGGTCATTAGTTAAAAGGAGGTCACCCTGGAGAGGGTGGGTTCCTAACCCAAGGTGACTGCTCTCCTTCAGAACAGGTGCCATTTGGACACAAACCCTCACAGCGGGGAGGCAATGTGATGAAACACAGGGAGGGGACGGCCACCTGTAAACTAGGGACAGAGGTCTGGACGCACCCTCCCCTCACAGCCCTCAGAAGGAGCCACCCTGCCAACACCTTGAACTTGGACTTCCAGCCTCCGAAACTGTGAGACAGCACCTTTCGGTTGTTTCAGCCACCAGTTTGTGGCACTTTGTCTTGGCAGCCCTGGTAAACCAACATACCTACTGCCTGGCCCCGCAGCCTCATGTGGAGGGGGCGGGGCTCCGAGCATCACCTATTCTGTCACAGCTACTCCCTTGCCTCCGTTGCCGGGGGAACCTCAGTCTTTTTGCCCAGAAATGTCAAGTGGGGATTGTAAATTCAGCATGACCAGCCTGGGGGCCTGTGTCTTTAAAAATGGTATTAGAGGAGGGAAAGGACTCACAGACTGGCTTTCTTTTACTTTGTGGAATGTTGGACGGGGAAGAAAAAGAGAAATAGCCCTCAGGCACTTCCATAATGCTTACTTTTAACCAGCAGTGAAAGAATTCACAAGTTACTTGATGGGATATTTTTAAGGAGAGAAGGTATTTTTGTGGATTTCCTCTTGAAATGACAAAAAACAACAACAACAAAAAGCCAGAACCCAAGCCCAATAAACCCTTCACTTTATTTTCTCAAAGATTACTAGCACTCAACGGTCTTTCTCAAATCCCTGGATTCATTTTCAGTTTTCTCTGAATTTCAATCCTTACTGATCAGCATTCTTTAATTCCACACTTAATTGCTACTAGTTGCCCAAGCGGCCCATAATTTCCTTTTGCCGATTTGCAAAGGTGTGTGTATTTGTCAAGGGGCAGGTTAGAATATGATTCCACATTTTATTTTATAATGTGATAAGCTATCCTAGCTAATAAAAGAGTAACATGCAAATTGACCATACCTCTGTTACACCTACAAGACATGCCCACAAGCCACGCCCATCAAGCAATCTGAGAGAGTATGCAAATTATTCCAACCAAGATGGTGGTTAATTTGCATATCCGGGCACAGAAGATGGTGTGGAAGGAAGCCAAGCACTGCAAAAGGGAGCAAAGCTGCAGAGAAGTAAGCAAGTGGGTGGGGTAGAACTGAGGGAAGCAGGTGTTGGGGGGAGAAGGGAGGGAGCAAAGCAGCAATTAGGGAGCAAGGCAGCAGTGACACAAGGGAGCAGGGCAGAGGAAATGGGAGGCAGCAGAGAAGGGAGGGAGCTTTGTTCAGGCTGCAGGAAGCCCTATTCTTGCAGGAATTTTACTGCAACAGGTCTCTAGTTAGTATTAATAAAGTCCATGCATACAATCATTTGACATTTTGAATGTGACTAAGTAGAAAGCAAGTGGAAGAGAAATATCGTGTCTAGAAAGAGAAGTGGCCTTGGAATCATTGAAGTAAGCTCTGACATGTCCTACCTCCACACCCGGGAACAGATTCCACAACCTCAATGAATACCGTCCAAGGTATAAGATTGCGATGTCCCCCTATATTTTCTCTGAGAATTGCAATTAGATCATGTACCTCAAGTTAGCTGGCATGATGCCCACACATAGGTGCAGCCTAAAAAATAGCTATTGGGAATTCATTCAATTGAAAGCTCTGCTAGCGTGACGGATAGCTATTATTTGGATAACAAATCGATATTAATAAATGGCCATTCCAGTTTTCCATTTTTTAAAGAGGATGTGTCTTATAAAGCTTTTTAAAATGAAGCAAAAGGACCTAACCTATAATCTATGTTCAAGACACCTAGTTTGAGGATGTCACTATTTGTTGAGGCTTCTCGTGTACCAGAAGGTGTTTCCTACCTGTTACCTCGTTTAGTCCTCAGAAAACCCGAGGAGAGAACTATCATGACTCCCAGGAGGAAGCAGGTTTAGAGAATACCTTCAATGCGAAGTCCTCTCCCAGCCAGCAGGGGAAGAACTAGACATGTACACATAAGGAACTGTTTGACGTTGAAACTGGGACTCAGAACTGTTGGACATTGAAATTGAGCCTCAAACATTTTTTGTTCTTATATGTTTATTTCTAGTCTGCAGAGGCAAGATTCTTTAAAGAAAAGAAACAGGGGAAAAATAGATACAGAGGCAAAGAAGCATGGAACAGACTGTCAAACTACAGTAGGAAGGCAGGGGAGGTTGGGGTGTGGGGGCTGTAAGAGATCAACTGAAGGACTTGTAGGCATACATATAAGCATAACTAATGGATACTAGACACCGGGGGTGGGGCAGGTGAGGGCATGTGCTGGGGGGTAGGGGAGGCCGGGCGGAGGTCAATGGGGGAGAAAAGGGAGACATAGGTACTACTATCTGTAATACTTTAAATATTAAAAAATGAAAAAGAGGAATCAAACCAAGTGGCCTGGGGACGAG
>CM050521.1:80453559-80578559 GCA_027563665.1 Antrozous pallidus
GCTCAGGTTTTTCCCTGGCTGTACAGCTCACAAAGACCTTTCCAGAATTGGCTTAGATGTCTGAATCCTGGGCTCTGTGCAGAGGGCGGACAGGGACCTCAGAGGCGCCTCCGGCCTGCTGAGAAACGGGGGGGGCGGGGGGAGTTGAGAACCAGGCCCGCCAAGTGCAGCGGCTCTGCTTTTGACGCATTGGGTTTGCGGGTGTTCAGCAGTGACTTCCATAGAAACGTCTTCATGAAACCATCTTCAGGAGATCTTGTGAGGTGGGTAGTTCTGCGGCTGATTTCCCTGTTGCCGGGGAAACAGGTCCCCCGTGTTTCCACAGCGACCCCAGAACCCATGTAGCCCGGATGCTTCATTCTGCTCAGCACCTGTGGGTTGTAGAGCCCGCCCACAGGCTAAGCGATGCCAATCAACTTTTTTTTCTTTTTCTTTTTGCTCTGGGGCCGCTGTCAGCAAACTGCGGCTCGCGAGCCACATGCGGCTCTTTGTCCCCTTGAGTGTGGCTCTTCCACAAAACACCCCGGCCTGGGCGAGTCTACGTGGAAGAAGTGGCATTAGAAGAAGTTTAAGTTTAAAAACTGTGGCTCTCCAAAGAGATGTCCATCGTTGTCCTGTTGCGATTCGGCCCTGGTGACTAGTGAGTTTCTGGGCTAGAGAAATCCCACCATGACCCTCAAATATCAGACAGCCACGGCCTTTCGCATGGTCGCCTTTTCCTCCAGACCCCACTATGCAGCCGTGGGGGAGATGTGAAATGCTGTACTGAGCACAGAACGTCACGGCGAGAGAATGTCTCACACAGATCGTGGCCTCTGAGGGGCAGGGGAGAGGGGCAGAGGCTTCATTGAAATCGATCCAGTTTCCCGACGGGAACTCATTTCCAAGAGGATGAGACTTGTTTGGATCCATACACTTTCCCAGTGTATGTTTTAGCAAAACAACGTCACCTACTTCTCCCACATTTAGGTTTTGATAGATTTAATAAAGGCATTTGAAACGCCTGGAAAAGGGACAAGGAGGAAATGGAAAATACTTTGAGTCCATGGCATGTTATCAACCAAAATATTCACGCTGTGTGTTGCTAAGCTTTCAGACTTCTGCTTGTGGAAAGGGGTGGGTTTTCCTTCTGGCTGCAGCGTGTTCGCCGTGCTATCGGGCTGGCGGGTATCTCAGGGGGGGCGGGGGGGGGCCCTGCCGGCCATACACGAGGCATCAGCAACGAGAAGTCAGCAAAGAGGTTGCTTTGCAGGGAATTTCCTAGACAGAAAGCCCTGCTCCTCGTCCCTTCTTCCTCTGAAGCGTCCCTCGAGGGGTCCCCAAGTGGGGGCTTTGGGAAGGAGGGGTGGCGGGGCAGGGAGGGCGGTGGGCCAGGGAACTGTGTCTGGGGAGAGCAGCTGGGCTGCGGCTCCCGACCCCCGGCCCCCTTGCCGCACAAACACAGACGCACGCCCATTAGCGGTCTGCGCAGCTGCCGTCCGCACGGAACATTTGCTGGGGTTCGATCGATGGCTGCAAGCAGGAGACGGAGTCGGCGGGGACGGGGTGCGGGGAGGCCTGGTGCCCGGGGCTTCCGCTCTCACACATCATCAAGCCGTTCCGAAACGGTTTGAATTAATGACACTTATTCAGACAGGCAGAGGAGGTAAATGGAAACATTAGACAAGGCTTTTCACCTACTTTGCTCAACATTTCCCGTTACCTTGCGTGCTGGAAAGCGGCCACAGGCCCGCTCAGCCGAGAGGGAGCTGGGAGCCGCATGAGCTCACAGGCCCGCGCTGCCCGAAGCCGGGACGTGCGGCTGCTCATGTAGGAGGGCCAGCGGGAGGGACGGCCGCGCCGTCGGGGGGGGGGGGGGGGGCGGGCGGGCCTCGGGGAGGACGTGCCGGGGGCCACGGGTCCCCGTCCGGCGGCCTCAGGACCACCCCTCACGGGGCTGCCGTGCGTCTCGCAGGCTTTTACGACGCTCGTGACAATTTTCTGGCAGCGGGGAGCAGAGGATCTGGAGCCGGGGCCCCTTTGACAAATTCGCACAAAGTGGCCTTTGAGGCTGGTGGCAGGGCTGCCAAGCGTCACCTCGTGGACAAAGCAAGGGCTTTGAAGTCCGAGCTCGGCTCCAGTCCGAGCTTCACCGGTTCCTGCCTGTGCGACTTTGGGCAAGTGGCCTACACATTCTGAGCCTTCGTTTCCTCACCTCAGTCTCAGGTTCTACCCCGTTTCCCCGAAAATAAGACAGTGTCTTATATTAATTTTTGCTCTCAAAGATGCGCTACATCTTATTTTTTTTGGGGGGGGGGGCGTGCCTTATATTACAGCGAGTAGGTCTTATTTTCGGGGGATGTCTTACTTTCGGGGAAACAGGGTATGGGAGCTCAGAGGGGGAGAGCTGGGAAAATGCTTGTCACGGTAAGAGCTGCGAGAGCACGTGCTGGATGCTCACGATCACCAGGGCTGTGCCGTGCCCTCCTGTCCGCTCCCTTCCTGACCCGGGAACCCGGAGCCACGGATCATGTGATCCACAGGGATGCTGGCGCGCTGAAGCCTAAACTTGACCTGGTGGTGGCTTGAGTCTGGCGGCCTGCAAAGCCGTCCTTGAGCCGGGCCCAGGAATTCGCTCTCAGGGAAGCAGCCAGCGTCCCTCCCCAGTGGAATGGCCCAAGTTACCCCGTGCACCCTCCCCACCACACGAGGGGGAGGGGCACCCAGTCCAAGCAGGAGCCGAGGGTGGCAGCAAACCTCGAGGGATGCAAGGCCTTTATTTCGGAACAAGGGTGACAGCCCCATGGTGGGTGGGATGGGGGTGCGACGGGGAGCCGAGAGCCTGCGGACCGGGATGTGGTCTTACTGGGTCTGCTCCCAGGACTGGCGCTGGGCTTCTGTGTGGCCACCTCCTGCCTGTGTTATGTACATGGAGGAGCAGGACAGAGCGTGATCGGGAGTCGGACTGCAAAGCTCTCAGTCCTGGCTTCCTGGACTTACCGACTGAGTGACCTTGGGCAAGTCACTCGACCAATGTTTGCTTCAGTTCCCACATCTGATTACATGAGAAGGACTTAGCCTAGTCGGTCTGCAACACATGATAACACTTTTGATTTGCTAGGTATCTATAACATGTCACCTTCTGATGTTTTGCATGTATGTGATTTTTAGATGCATGCGATGAACTTTATGTGCAAATGGATGCTTTTATGTTATCAACAGATTATTGATTGGGTCCCGGCATCCCTTGCGAGGCCCCCTTCACCCCTGCGTCCGGGGAACCTCTGGCTGGCACCCCTGAGGCTGGGCTATAAAACCCCTCTTACAGATGGAAGGGTTTTTATTCTGAAAATATGATTTTCACGTTCCTTTCCCAAGGGGGTTTCCTCTTCTCTGTGGGACAGTCGAGTCCCCTTTCAGACCACACGGTTAAGTTTAAGGGAAAGCTTTGGGTAGGTGAGAGCCGGGTGGGGTTCTGTGCAGGTTAGCGGAGGTTTGCAAGCATAAATGTTTATTTATGTGCATCTATATATTAGAACTGTTAACGCGCACTGAACCGTTTAACTTGCCTAATCCAAGGCAGATGGAACGGTCAGTGAATGATTTTTGCAAACCACTTGTGTTGGCATGAGGGGCTTCCTGTCGTATGGATTCCGTTCGGGCCGACCACTCGAGGTTTCACTAAAATACGCTGGTGCCAGACCCCGCTTCCAATGACATGTGCGCTCTCCCCCTGAAATACAACACAGTTGCTAACTTCTTCTGCCCTGAGAGCCGCCTCTGTAGCTAACGAGACCAGACAAGGCGCTGGGAGAAACCCGGCCACAGCATTGCGCCCTGACCGGTATTTATTAGATGCGCCAGACCCTTCACAGAGTGAACAATTGCCCAAATAACTATTTCCTGCTGTGGACGCCTTTTTTTTTTTTTTAATGCTTTGTTTGTTAAATCCTATTTTCCTTCCGACTTTCCTGTTGACTGCAGCTAAATTGAATTCGGTGCAACTCATCTCACACTAGGTCAGCAGCACACTCTGCTCAGAGGGAATGGGGTTAACCCTTTGAGGCCTGCCGGGCCCAGCAGCTGGGTATCTCCTCTTCCCATGGCCAGGCAAGGGGAGAGGAAAGGCCGCCTGATCTGGGGTAAGTGAGGTGAAACAGAATATGGTAGATGAGGATCATGGCCATGTTGGATAAAGAAAGCTTGTGCCTCTTTTCCATTTGATCTTAGGGCACTTTTGACTAAAGGGCTTTTCTAGAAACACGGCATGAATTTGAATAAAGGGCAGGTTGTCAAATAGAATTTTTTAAAAATTGGGGTAGTCACGCCTGGGTAATGAGATAAATAGAGGGGTCTGAAGTGCAAAGAGGGCGGGCGACTTGAATTCGTGTCACATCTGAGAGCACATTGGGGGGGAATGCCCAGCTCACTGGTGCTTTCTGCCTTCAGGAGACTTAGAATTCTGTGCAGTAGACCAGATAGCCAGGTCTGCTGAGAGGTGCGAGACCCCGAAGAAAGAACCGGTTGCGAGAAATATTCTGGCCACCACCAGAAATAGTGATTTTGTCAGCATGCTGAGGCTCATGCTCTCAGATGTGAACGCTGTCCTCATCCGGTGAGAGCGCGTGGGACTTGCTGGGAGCAGAGATGGTGTCAGTCTGGAAATGTAGCTTAGGTTTCTGCAGGTGGAATGTCTGGGTCAAAGCTTTTCCTGTTTGATGGAGAGTCTCAGATTTCCCTCCTCAGATATTGTGTGAAATTTTACTTCCACCTGCAATATATAAGAATACCTGTCCACCCCCGAAGAGCATGCAATCAAACTTTTATGTGGTACCAATACATGTTTAAACAACGATATTTCTTTTCAGTGAGGGAGCATTCGTTTATATGTTCACAAGCCACATGTAATGTTTTTCCTGGATGGTGTAATCATATCCTTTGGTACATTTTCTATTGGCTTGTTGGTCTTTTCCCTGTGTATTTACAAACATTTTTTAAAATATCATCCTATCTAATAAAAGAGTAATGTGCAAATTAAACATCACTGCTACACCCACAAGCCATGCCCACCAGCCGATCAGGAACGAGTATGCAAATTAACCCAACCAAGATGGCTGCAGCCACAGAGCGAGCAGGAGGCTTGGGTTACCCCGGCAATGGAGGAAGCCAAGCTTTCTGCACATCCTGGTAAGCCCAGGCCTCCACTCAAGACTACAAAGTTTCAATTATAGAAGATAAATAAATCCCAACCAAAATGGCAGCAACCACAGACCTTGAGAGAGAAGGAGGCTTGAGTTGTCCCCAGCAATGGAGGAAGCCAAGCTTCCACAGCCCTGGCCTGTCTTGGCCTCCACACAAGACTATAAAGTTTCAATTATAGAATATAAATAAATCCCAACAAAAATGGCTGTGTCCATGGAGCGAGCAGGAGGCTTGGCGCTGCTCCAGGCTACAAAGTTCAAATTATAGAAGATAAATAAATCCCAGATACCAGGACCTCCACTTGGGTCACTGGGGGGTGTGGCCAGCCTGCAAACCATCACAGGTCCCTCACCCAGGCTGCCCCTTGCCCCAAGGGAACTCTCACCCTGATCTGGGACACCTTTCAGGGCAAACCAGCTGGCCCCCACCTGTGCACCAGGCCTCCATCCTATCTAATAAAAGAGTAATATGCAAATTGACCATCACTCCAACACACAAGATAGCTTCTGTCCCCATGGACAGAAGATGGCCATCACAAGATGGCTAGCAGGGGAAGGCAGTTGGGAAGAACTAGGCCTGCAAGAAAGAGCAGTTCTGGGTGATCAGGCCATCAGGGGAGGGCAGTTGGGAGGGACCAGGTCTGCAAGGGGGGGGGCATTCCAGCCTGCAGGGGAGAGCAGTTAGGGATGACCAGGCTGGCAGAGGAGGGAAGTTGGGGGCTACTGGGCCTCCAGGGAAGGGCAGTTGGAGGGACCAGGCCTGCAGGGGAGGGCAGTTAGGGGTAAACAGGCTGGCAAGGGAGCAGTTAGGCATCAATCAGGCTGGCAGGGGAGTGGTTAGGGGGTGATCAGGCTGGCAGGCAGAAGTGGTTAGGGTCAGCCAGGAAGGCAGGCAGGTGAGCAGTTGGGAGCCAGCAGTCCTGGATTGAAGAGGGTGCACGCTGGGCTGAGGGACACCTTCCCCCCGGTGATTGAATTTTGTGCACCGGACCTCTAGTATGTATATAAGGATATTAACCCTTGACTTATTATATAAGTTGAAAATATTTTTGCAATTTGTTGTCAAACTTTTGACTTTGCTTATAATACTTTTTGCTATGCAGGTTTTAAAAAAAATTATGTGGCAGAATTTATCATTTCTTTTTTATGGCTTCTGGACATAAAGTCATAGTTAGAAAAGCTTTTACTTTCTACTCTGAAGTTAATTAAAATAATTTTTCTACTTTTTTAAAAATAAAAATGTGAAATGATAAAAAAAGATAAGAGAAATGCAGGAAATAAGAAGAAATCATAGGGACTGTTTAGTTCAACTTCATGCAAATGATTTTGACATTTGGATGAAATGAGTAATTTGCCAGGAAGATATAATTTTCTAAAATTGACCTCATAAGAGAAAGAAAATTCAAACCAATTGTTATGCACCAAAGACATAAGAAAGTTGTAAAAGATTAATTCCCCCCAAATGGACCAGGTTCAGGTGGTTTCACAGGGCAATTCTACCACATCTTTAAATTAAAAATGATTCTATAGCAGAGAAAAAAACAGAACATCCAATTTTGTTTCACGAAAAGCATTACATTGATACCAAAAGCCTAAATGGATTGAAAGCAAAGCTAAAGATATTCTTCCTTATAAATATTTATCCTGAATCTTCAATGAAATATTAGAAAACGTGTTTCAACAGCACATTAGAATAATGTATCATATCTAGGAATGCAAGGTTGGTTCAATAGTAAGAAATCCATAAATCAATTCATCATATTAATAAGGAACATTGTTTACACAAAATATTTCCGGAGACCAGAAATCTAAAACCAGACAGAAATCCAGGTGTCAGCAGAGCGGCACTCCCTTTGGAGGCTCTCACTTTCTCCTCTCTGCTTCTGCTTCTAGAGGCTTCTGCATTCCTTGGCTTGTGGCTGCACCATTCCAATCTGTACCTCTGTAGCCACATTGTCCCACCTTCTGTGGCTAAGTCTCTCTCCCCTCTCTTATATAGAAAACATGCAATTATAGTTAGGGACCATCTTGAGCATCCAGGACAGTGGTTGGCAAACTGCGGCTCTTTGGCCCCTTGAGTGTGACTCTTCCACAAAACACTGTGGCCCGGGTGAGTCTATTTTGAAGTGGTGTTAGAAGCAGTTTATGTTTAAAGAAGTTCCAATCATTGTACTATTGATATTTGGCTCTGTTGACTAATGAGTTTGCCAACCATCGATTCAGGATAATTTTTCCCTGGAGAAATTTGTAGCGGTGTTAATTTTTCTGAGGACTCCAAGCTCTTGTGGAAGTACTGGGTTCCTTCTCGTGCCTTCACCCTCCCTCTTCCCGGCATCATTGTCCCAAGCCTCCTCAGGTCCTCCTCACCGAGGGCACAGGGCTGCTGAACACTCCCTTGGTTTTACTCCTAGGCCACCTGCTCATGCCTGAGGGTGATTTCCCAAGGGCTCTTCATAATGTCTTGTTTTCCTCTTCCCTAAGGAGATTCTTTTTGGTGCTAGAAGACTTACTACTCATTTATAATCACCATCTTGCTAAATGCTCCGTTCTCATTTGGTTTCTAGCTGAACAACTGTATTATCTGTGATGGCAATAACACCAGGTCTTTCCCAATACTGTTCTTGGCCATTTTTGCAAAAAGGAAACTAAAAAAACTTTTTGCAAATCATATATCTGCTCCCGCCTGCCCCCAACACTGTCCCAGAAGATCAAGCTGCTGGCTTTGTTTTTCAGGGCAGAAGGCCCGTATGTACTCATCAACTGTGCTCTTTTTTGGCCCCAGCCAAGGGCTGACCCTCCAGGACTGAGTGCTTGGCTGGCAATCCTGCTGATCAGGCTGAGGGTGCTGGAACCTGCTGGTCAACTTCCTTCTCACTCCCTATCCCATCTTGGCAGCCTTTAGATTCGTCAGCAGGAAAGTTTGTTTAATGGGTCAGTGACCTAGTCCCCAGCCCTGGGACAGCTTCTGAGAATAAGCAAGCAGGAAATTTGATGGCAAAGCCATTCTCAAATGTGGGGAAAGTGCAGTCCAGGCCTTGGTCTCCCTGCCTTTGTTTGCAAACTCATGCAGCATTCATGTAAAAAACTTGCTTTCTTCCCTTCTGGGTTCAGTGTCTCCATTGTAAAGAAGATCGGACTTGTAGGAAGTCGTATCCTGGGTCTTCATCGTCAGATATATGTTTTTGTCCAAATTGCATCATCTGGCTCTGACTGGTTTGGCTCAGTGCATAGAGCAGCCTGTGGCCTCAAGGTTTCCAGGTTCGATTCCAGTCAAGGGAGTATACCTTGGTTGTGGGCACATACCCAGTAGGGGGTGCGCAGGGGGTAGCTGATGGATGTTTCTCTCTCATCAATGTTTCTAGCTCTCTATTCCTCTCCCTTCCTCTCTGTAAAAAATCAATAAAATATATTTAAAAAAGAAAGAAATGAGTTACTATCCCCCCAAACAAACAAACAAACAAACAATTGCATAATCTGGTTCAGCCTATTTCCCAGCCAGGGAAGTGGGCCCAATGCAGTCCTATGCTCTGAGGACTTACTGAGACAATGGGCGTCATACTCCCAACACAATTCCTGGTCCCCAGGAGCTGTGTCAACATAAATCCCCCTTTGCACCCCTGCTCAAACTTGACCCTGTGTTTTACCCTGTTTGTTCCCTCGTGAAGGTCAAGTTCCCCTTTAAGATCATACTTAGACAGCCAAAGTGTGCGTTCATAGTTAAGATAATTGAGGTTTCCATTTATTAAGTCAGGTGCTATGCTAAGTGTTTTATGTGTCTTTTCCTATTTAATCCAACCTGAAGGAAAACAGAGAAAAAGTTGTAGCTCTGGAGCTCCCCAGTCTCAACCCCCATTCCTTAACACAAGTGTGAAGTCGATGATCTTTTCTGGCCCTTGTTGATGCCTTTGCTACATTTCTGTGGACACATGTAGTCAACTGAATAGTGTGGTTTTTCTGTTTTTAAAATGTATACCAATGGCATCATACCGTCCCTTTCCTTCTCCAGCCTGACCTTTGGAATCAACCATGCATTTTAGAGATTTATTCCAGGGGGCTCTAGTCTACTAATTTTAATGAGCATAATAGCTTACTGAATGAACAATTAGTTTGTTTTCAATTTTGCAAGCAATTCTGCAATGACTATTTTTGTCATGTCTCCTTGTTCCCAAATTGTTACTTTTTTTAAAAGACAAATCTCTAACAGATGAGCTATTTGGCTCATTTGAAAGCCTTTCACTACCTACTGTCAAACGCCACTTTGTGTCTCCCGCCATCATTGATGGTTTCACCAGCAAATTATGAAAATGTCCATTTCTGCCGATCATTACTGACAACGTGTATTTTGGTTCATTTACATTTTTTTTTAACTGGGCAAAAACAATACACAAACAAAAGCCATCAGCTCAGAGTTTAAGTTTTCATGTCTCTGGTGAGTAGTGAGACTGAATCTCTTCCCATATACTTACTGGCCATTTGTTATTTTGCTTTTGTGAATTGCTCATTCTCTCCTGGCCTATTCTCTTTATCTTCTAAATATTTTGCAAATATGTTGCCCAGTGTGCCATTAATCATGAAGCTTTGTGGTGATTTTTACTCTACACAATTTTAAACTTCGGATATAGCCACGTAGTCAAATTTATCAACATTTTCAACGGAATCCTTTTGATTTTTTTAGTTATGTTCAAATGAATTCTACAATTATACCTGCTATGTGAACGACTTACAAATAATAGTTATGATATCAGGGGGAGCTTATAATTTAGTGGTGGGATAAGATACTCAAAACTATAGTCAATAACACACACTGTCGATGATGAGTGCCAAATTCGTGGCACACAGAGGAGGTGACTTCACTTTGGCTGCCAGGAAGCTGAGAGCCAGGAGCACAAGCGAATGCTGAGTCACAGGGCCCAGATTAGCTGAGGTGACTCATGGAAATGCAGAACATGAGGGTTGGAATAGTCCTAAGAGCCACCTAACCCAATCCCTCCCTTTAAAGGAATACCTCTCCAAGTTGACCGAATTCTCACCAAGATGTTCTGCCACCAGCCTTGGCTGGTGTGGCTCAGTTGGCTGAGTCTTGGCCTGGGCACGGAAAGGTTGCCGGCTTGACTCCCGGTGAAGGCACATGCCAGGCTGTGGTCTCATTCAGTCAGGGTGCATGCGGGAGGCGGCCAGTTGATGTTACCCTCTCACATGGATGCTTCTCTTTCTCTCCCTCTCCCTTCCTCTCTTTCTCTCAAAAGCAATAAAAGCATATATATTTTTAAAATGACCTGCCAACAAAGTGCCCCAGACAAGACTTCTCCAGGCTCTGTCTGCTGTGGCCCCAGGTCTGAGAACAACTGCCACATGACCCTACAGAGCCTCCATAGACTCCCACCAACGCCCGCCCCAGAGCCCCAACGGCTGGGAGTGGGGGCCCTTGGGCCTCTGCCTGCGCCCCAGCTTTGGGCCTTGTGAGCCACAGAGGAGCCGTGTGGAAGAGGTCAGCATAATGTGCGGGAGAGCTAAGTAAGGAGTTCATGGGTTGATCGGGTGTTCCTCTTCATTGCTGAGTATTTTTTCTTGAATGGAAGCACCCTAGCTTGTATGATGATTCACCTGTTGGAGGACATGGGTTGCTCCCAAAGTTGGGATATGATAAAGCTGGTCCTGCCATGCAGTGGTTGAATGAATGCACACCGCTACTTGAGAAACGAGCTCACCATCTTTGCTAATAGAAAAGTATGCACATCCCTAGGGAAGTTCTTTCCTACTTGATACTTCAGGAGCTTCTTCATGGGGTGTTGGGTGAATGACATTCCCAGGCCACTCTTCCGATACCTGACGCTGCTTTTCAGAGTTCCATTTGGGGAGACCAAGGCCAGGCCTCTGCCTGTAGAGATTGCCTTTCTGAAGACTCTAGCTGCCACAACGTGTCAGCTATGTGCATTCTCACGTTGGGGCCTTGTTTCATTCCTGTCCCCTGCCACTATGGCTCTGACATCATGACCCTTTCTGATTTGTTCCCTTGTTTGTTGGCTACCCCCTTCTGTGAAAGCTGGACTTTGCTTGGTTGCTATCCTCCAGTTCACAGGTTGAGGGCATGCATAGAGCAGATGTGTCAATGTTTTTTAGTGAAAGCATAACTAAATTATCTCTTTAATGCATAAAAGAGACTTTAAAAAAATCCAAGACTGGATTTAAGTAAATATACGTAAAGCCCAACTAAAAGGAGAGTGAAGGAAAATGGTTTCGGAGCTGGTGGGAGTGGAGGGCTCGGGGGACAAGGGGGTTCTATGGTTAAAGACTTGACTTTGGGATGGGCACCTGGTGCAATATGCAGATCTTGTAACTTTGAAACCCCCCATGTTCATGTTGACCAATGTCAACCCAATCGATTTAATTAATAAATATTTTTTTTTTTAAAGAAAAAGAAAGCCTGATTCAGAATCTCAGCTCTGCCTCTTGCTGGCCTGGACTCTGTAGACAAATGGTTGAACTTCTCTACCCAAGTCTTCTCACTGGCAACACTGTCCATGATCTTCACAGGATTGTTATGAAGCTCAAGTGACATAATTTGCGTGAATTCACTTTGTAAAACACGAAAGTGCTATTTAAACCTAGGGGAGCCTCTCCGTTCTCGCAGTCATCATGCCGCCTTTTTCCTCCTTTCCTCCTTTCCCTCCCCTTCCTCCATCATCATGCTCATCACCACCACCCTCCTGCCCATCTGCACCCTGGAAAGGGTGAAAGCATTCAGGCAACTGTCATGTGTTCCTGCGACATTCCATCCAGTAGAGGGCGACAGTTCCTACCAGCTAAGTCCACGAAATAGCAAGTTCAAGTACAATCATGGTGACTTACAATCATTAATATGTATTTATTGTCTAAGGAAACACACATATCCACCGTGTTCACCCTACTAATCCTTTCATTCAGCAATCTCCAAAAACTCTTGTTGGTACCTTGCCTTGTAGCCCATGCCTCTTTGAGAAATGTCTGGCTGCCATAAACATTTTCTTTAAAAAAAAAAAAAAAAAAAAAAAAAAAGAGGATTTGCACTCTTCCTTTCTTCCTGGTTGGCTGGATAAAATGCAGAGCAAACCGTGGCTCAGGAATGATGACACAGACATACTTCTCTTTTTACTATTTATATCCTTGGCGTTGGTATTATGAGATAAGGTAATTGTTTTGCTTGACCAGGTTATTTGAGAATTCTCCCACTTCTTAATTCCCTTAAAAAGAACACTCCCACCTATCTGCTCTGTGGCCTGAACTAGCTCTATAACCATAGGACCCCCTTCTCCAATAAACTGATATCCTGAGTCTATCTTGTGGGGTCTGGGAACTCCCTCCTATGGTGCCAATCAGTACAGACAGGCTGGGAAGTCCCGGGGGGGGGGGGGGTTCCTTGTAGATAGTAAGTGCAGCTGGGCCTTTGATACCTTGCTTTAACTGCTGCCAGAAAGCTCACTAGGGTAATCAGTGCTACCACCTCCTGATAAGGATGCTACCACCTCCTGATAAGGAGATGGAGAGGGAGAGAGGGAAAGAGAAAGCAGGAGGGGGGGAGAGAGAAGAGAGAGAGAGAGAGAGAGAGAGAGAGAGAGAGAGAGAGAGAGAGACAAGGTAGCCTAGGCCAGTTCTTTCAAGTTAATGAGAACCAGTTGGGGATAATTGAGCATTAACAATGCTTGCTCAGTCTGAGGACTGTGCTTGTCCCTTTACCGGGTGCAAAGAGGTAGCTGGGTAATCCTGGGATATGTCGTCTTTTTTATGAAACTCTGTTAACCTTTGCATCATACCAGCCCCTTTTATTAGGAAAGCCATCAAGATGTTTAAACAAAATGGTTTGTGCATCTTAGTATCATTCACTCACTCATTCATTCATTCATGTAGGGTCAGTGGAAGGCCTACTATATGCTAGGAATTGGAAAGTCAACATGAAAAAAGCTCTCAGTCTCTGGGGCAGACCAATGCGAACCACGAATGACTCCACAGAGGGGGAGGTGCTGTGTGTACTCGGGGTGCAGTGCTGTGAGAACACAGTGGAGATGGTGGTTAGCTCTGTCCGCAGAGGCTCTTAAGGAGCTGGTACTGGAGCTGCGTCTATGAGCGTGGGACACATTTCAGGAGGCAAGTTTTGCAACTCGTTTCACCCCCTCAGCAAACCATGGTCCATATCTACAGGAAGGCTGGGTGAAAGATGCAGTCAACTTGCATTGTTATCACTCCCATCCAAGTCTCCCAGCCCTGCCTGGTCTGACTGTGATTAGATTCGATGGTAGTGAATTGGTGACTGTGTGGGGTGTGCTGGCACACACTTCCTGAGCGCTAAGGATGGGAAGCCAGATCTTGAACAAAGGGCGGCCCTGGGGAAATGTAGCTTCTTCCATCTTCCCCGCTCCTTGACCAAGAAGAGGCATGAATAGAACTCCTATGAGTTCCTCTGGTAGGGACCACACTAACTTTCCCCAGGACAGGCTATGCCTGTCAGTGTTCTGCCGAGTGCCTTTGGTGTCCAGAACAAAAGCACTGCCTGAGGGAGAGGACTCTGCAAGCCTTAGATGGAGAAGGAAGCCCAGCCCAAGGAGACAGACTCTCCTAGGAAGCCCTCTGTGATGGAGGGTAACTTCCTCCTTCTCTGGAACCAGACATCCTATATGTGAGTTTGGTCAGCTTGCCAAGCATTGTGCCCTCCATGTCGGGCTTCTAATGCTTTCAGATCTGCTCAGGGCCTTCTAGCGCCATGGATGCTCAGACCTCTGAGCCCGGTGTGCGGAGTGGTGGGTGTTGTTGAGTGGCTGCCTCTTGGCAGAGTGAGTGAGCAGACCTCACACCCGGCAGAGTGCCCAGAGCCTCATACCCTCCCTGCCCTGTTGGAGACAGAGGCAGAGCCCAGCCCCAAGGCACAGCACGGCCCAGCTCCTGGCGGTGGCCAGCGGGGACACTGAACCAGGGGCTTGTTCTGACGCACGGGAGCCCCTCCCCTGTGGGTGAGTCTAAATTTAGCCCCGAGGAGGCTCCCTCCCCACTTTGCTGGAGAAAAGCTCCTTTCACTGGACTGGGCCTCGGCATTGATGAAGTGGGAGGACCCACATCTGGGAGCATATAAACTTTATTGTCCTTGGATGACAAAATGGGTTCTTTGCCTACTGGTTTTCCACCTTTTCAGCTGGAGTGTGACGTCCTGCTAATGACTGTGCTGGCCAGGGTGAGCCATTTCACTCTGGACTGGGTTCCCAAGATCCCATCTGGGTTGGAGGTGACACCTGGGGACCTCGCCTTGTCCCCACTTCACCCTGGAGGCTGCCCCTGTGGGTGCAGACATGGCGAAGAGCAGGAGGCCGGGTCTCTTGCATGATCATGGGAGAAGGTGAAGTCCAGGTATATATCCTCTGGGACCAGGTCCCAGGATTTCAAGAGGCACAAAATGTCACGGGGCTTCCTTTTGAGGCTCCGGGGTCCAGGTCTCAGGAGTGAACACATGACTCCCCGACTGGAAAGACATCAGCCTGAAGGGGTACTCTGGGCAAAGAAAGGCTGTTAGGATTTCTCCTGGCCCAGAGTGAGGTCCTTAGGCAAATCCTACCCTAGAACCCTTCGGCCATTTGCATCTTGTGGGAATTTTTGGGGGCGCTGACAAGTAAATATCCCTTTAAAAGTCATCTTCTAGTTCATGGTCATGTCCCTGATGATAAACATTTCCTTTGGCGTCTAATGACACAAGCTCTGGTTCAATCATCTGAAGCCTGAAATATGGGGCAGAGAGCCGTGGACTTGGATTCAGAAAAGCTGGGCTGCTGGGTGGTCTGGTTTTACTGCTCATTAGCTGTGTGACACCGGGCAAGCTACCGTCTCCAAACTCCTGTTTCTTCGCCTGGAAAATGGCAATAATGAGACTGAACTCACAGCTCTGTGGTTAGCAACGAGCGAGAAGATGTTATATAGTATTTTCAAAAGCTCAGGGTCAAAGTAGATTGCTTTCCCCAGGAGGTGATCTGGGCTGGCAGCAAATGTTTGTGTGGATCTGGCTGGTTCCCCTACATCTCCCTCCCTGTGCCCTATGGAAACCTCTTTTCTCTCCAAGAGTCCCTGAAAGGACTTGGGGAGCCTAGGAGATCACGGGAACCACCCAGAAGGGGAGACTGTCCCGATTTCAATGCTGTGCTCCCCATCGGAGTCGGCCTGCTTTCCCATCAGGATCTCGCCTTGGCTCCTTTGCTCAGGCTCTCCCGCACAGCCTTCTGCCTTCGCACCGAAGCTTTCCACGAACAACCATTGATAGAACAGAAAGAAACAACGCTAAGCCTCCAATAAAGGGGGCCCTGGGTGTGGAGGGATCGGAAAGGTACCCCCCTGCTGTACTTTTCCAGGATGCCCTGGCCGGCCCCCAGACGCTGTCAGTATGGAAAGAGCGCAGGAACATTTTACGAGCTAGTCAAACATTGTGAGACGGGTGACAGATCCTTTGGAATTTATCTGCACGGCTGACGTCACTTTCTCAGCACAGAGAGCCAAACTGTCTCCATGTCTTTGGCCCCTTTCTGGAATTGTTTCCCTGTAGTTACTCCCAAGTGACCCCGTGCGCCACTTCCCTGTCAGAAACTGTCGGTTTGCAGTGAGAAGTGGCCCTTTCTGGGCCTCTGCGGTTGGCAAGGAAGTTCTCCCATCTGAAACGGAAAGGAGATTGATGGCTTCTTTGGGCCCAGGGCCCCTCCCCTGCAGACACAGGTCTGGGCTGGTGGAGCCTCCTATTTCATATCTTCACCTCTGCATCTGGGGAGGGCACCAGTTGTCAGGACTGGTACCCTCCCCAGCTAGACACCACCCACAGGGGCTCCGATCTGGGTTCTGGCCCCAGCTTGGAGGACAGGAGGCTGGGCAGCTCCCCACTACAAGCCGAGCCCCTGGCTTTGTCGCCGTTGATGATGTCACATGGGCCACGATTACAAAGTGATGTTCACGTCCACGTGCACGTTGGAGGAGGTGGCCATTGATACAGGGGAGGGCGAAGGCAAGGGAGATGGGAACAAGTGAACGTGTGTGAAGCACCTACTACGAGGCAGGCCCTGCTCTGTTTCACGAACATAATCAGTTTCACGAACGTAATCACACGTGGCCTTCAAAACAGTGCCGTAGTGGAGGACAGCACAGAGCTCACGTTACAGACCTGGACAGCAAGGTTTGGTGAGCTACCCATCAAATGAACCGTTACATGGCTTCTTCTTGATTCTCCCGGGAGTTGGCTTCTCCACAGAGGTGGTGTCACATGGTGCTGGGAGGATTAGGACAATGATCCTCGTGTCAGAGCAGCAGGACCCGCTGGGAGTCTGTGTCATAGACCAGGTCCTCTCCAGAGGCCGACACGAAGGAGCCAAACAGCACTATGGGAATCCCAGACAAACCAGTCTTTTCTGCTCCATCAGGAGGCATGGGGACAACCAAAACTTGGCGTTCTTCGCCTTCGGAGTCTCTAGAAGGCTCTCCAGATGCCCGGGGCTGGATGCCAGCAGTCCCAGCTCTGCTCGCTGCCCGGGCGAGCCTAGGGAGACAGGCAGCCCCGTCCAGCTGGCGAGACCCTGGGCTGACTCATCTGGCCTCGGGAGCCTGGGCATCAGCACGCCCTCCTGCCTGCTGCACCTTTGCTGTGACCACAGTGGCCAAGGGCACCCACAGGCTGGTCCCCAGGTCGAGAGAGGGGGCGCTGTGGAGGCAGCGAGCTCAGCCTGTGTGCCCCCTGCCTGCCATGGCCTTCTCCTCCTGCAGCGCCATCCCCAGGACTGAGGGTGAGGAAGATGATTCCTTCCCCCCCAGAAGCCAACATAAGGGTAGGGGTGGGGGAGGGGATCTGTAGGCCTCCTTCAGTCAGAGACAGGCGTCCCCTGGGTGTGGGGGGACCTGGGACCAGCTGCCTGCGGCTGTCCTTAGGAGAGGTCTGCCCCTCTCCGACCTGGTGCTGACCTCAGCACGCTTGGCAGCCAGGGCCCTGCCATCTGCCCCTGCAGCCAGCGCGGGACAGATGACGCCGGCACTTTAGGGTGTGCTGGAGTTTTGACAGATTCCAAGGAACATCAAAGTGCAGAACAACAGCCACTACATCACAGTCTGTCACCAGGGCCCCCACCCCTGATTATCACATTAAAGCAGCAATGGGCACATTTCAGCTGAAGCTCAACAGACGCCTACTGCTGCTCCCAGTTCCTTCAGTTTCTCCCACAGAGTTAAACAAACCCGGCAATGGTTACATTCAGAACGCTGTGCTCTAGTCTCCATTTAGGACTGAACCCTCTCTCTCACACACACACACACAAACAGCGTGCACACACACACATGCACACACACACACACACACGTGTGGGCACACACACAAATGCACATGCATAAACACATGCAAACAGGCATGTACAAGCACACATAAGCACTGCGCACACACAAGCACAGTGCACACATACACGTGCACACACATGCAAACACACATGTATAAGCACATATAGGCACTGCACACATGCACACACAAGCAGAGTGCACACATGCAAACACACACGCAAACACACATGTACAAGCACACATAGGCACTGCACACATGCACACACAAGCACAGTGCACACATGCACACACACATGCAAACACACATGTATAAGCACACATAGGCATTGCACACATGCACACACAAGCAGAGTGCACACATACACACATGCAAACACACATGTATAAGCACACATAGGCACTGCACACATGTACACACAAGCACAGTGCACACATGCAAACACACACGCAAACACACATGTACAAGCACACATAGGTACTGCACACATGCACACACAAGCACAGTGCACACATGCACACACACATGCAAACACACATGTATAAGCACACATAGGCATTGCACACATGCACACACAAGCAGAGTGCACACATACACACATGCAAACACACATGTATAAGCACACACAGGCACTGCACACATGCACAAGCACACCCACACATACACACACGCACTTTCTTGCTAAAGAACGGCAGATCATTGGGCGTAGAACAGAAAACGGAGCTGGGCTCTCATTTGAGCTCCACGGCTTAATAGCTTGAGGTCATTCGTGATTAGTTCGCACCTCTGGGCCTGAATTCCTCTGGGCGAAACGAGGGCAGGGACACTTCTGCTTCCGGAGCAGTGCGTTCCGTGGGCAGAGCAGCTCCACTCCGTTCACCTGGGAGCCACAGCAGGTGCTTGCTCCTCATCAGGATGCGTGTTTGTCTCTTGATGTGTTTATGCCGTGACTTTTGGGAGAAAGAAGAAACATTCTTTCCCACTGAAGATCTGCCGAGAGGTGCTTGTGAGTGAGGGTGAGGTAGGCCGCTCGCGGCTGGAGTCTCTGTTCTGAAGGAAATGCTTGCTGGGCTGGTATTTCCGGGGTAGGTTCTCAAGGCGGGGTGGGGCGTGGAGCAGAAGGTGACCGCAGAAAGAGCCTTCGCTGATCTGTAGAACTGTTTTCCCCCAAAACGCCAGAGCATCCAAAGAAAGCAGAGTCATCTGCCAGAATGTCCCAGAAAGAGCAACAGGCAGTGAATGGCTCCCACATGATCAGGCAGAAGGAATGTCACACTTCTCTTATTACTTTCAAGTACTTTGGAGGTGCTATTGTAGCCAGCCTGCCAGGTGGTGGGAAAGTCAGTCTCGGACCTTCCTCCCAGTTCCCCTGAGCACTCAGGGAGGGCCCGCAGGGCGCTGGTCCTGGGTTCATCTGTCATCTCTCCCAAAGCTTCACCACCACTGTCATTTCTCCCTGAGGCCCTGCCACCTCCGCATAGGGTTATCAGGGAGCAGAACCTCTGTGCCTGGGACGGCAGGTCTCTGTCCCTTTCTAGTCCTGGAGGGGCCCTGGCACCCTCCTCACGCTTCTCTCTCTGGTAAGACTGTCTCCCTCATTTGGAGAAGGTACCCAGCCGGTAATCTCCCTTCAGACGGCCTTCGGAGAGACAGGATGGGCGCTGCTTCCTGGTGGCGGGCTCCGCTTTCTGGGCGAGGGGGGAAGATCTAGGACTTGGTAATCTAGCATTTGCCAGTTCTGCTGCTGAGATGAATGCAATAGGACTGGAGGATTTGTTTAGAGACTTCAGGAGGGAAATGCAGGAGAGAGATTAAAAGAACCACAGGCCAAACGAGCTAACATTCTGGTCCCTCTAAAACGCCTGCTCTTTCCTCCTCCCATCTCCACGTTGACAGAGTAAGGAGTGGAGGGAGAGGACCGGTGCATGGAGCCCCAGCAGCAGCAGCAGACACTGCCTGCACCCACAGGGCTCTGAGCTCTGCAAGTTTAGAAGGTGCTTGCTCGAGAGATCCAATTTGACTGTTGCAGCTGCTCTGCAACAGGTGGGGTGATCATCAACCCCATTTTCCAGAGCAGGAAACTGAGGTTCAGATGGCTTAAAAGATTTGCCCAAACCTGATGGCAGAGTAGGAGGAAGCATCCACATTTCTCGACTTTTCCCCAGACTCCCCGATTCGGCTATGGTGTGAAGATCAGGCTCTGCGGCACCCAGCAGTGACTTGCCTTCTGCAGTGTCAGGAGCTCTGGAAGCTTGCCCATAGATTTTGTCTAACTCTTTTTTATTTAAAACTAGAGGCTCAGTGCACAAAATTCGTGCACAGGAAAGGCAGGAGGTGTCTCTGCCCAGCCTGCACCCTCTCCTATCTGGGACCCATGGAGGGATGTCTGACTACAGGGATCGGGCCTAAACAGCAGTCAGACATCCCTCTCACAATCCAGGACTGCTGGCTCCCAACTGCTCACCTGCCTGCCTTCCTGATTGCCCCTAACCACTTCTGCCTGCCAGCCTGATCACACCCTGACCACTCCCATGTCAGTCTGATTGATGCCTAATTGCACCCCTGCCAGCCTGTTTGCCCCTAACTGCCCTCCCCTGCAGGCCTGGGTCCTCCCAAATGCCCTTCCCTGCAGGCCTAGTTGCTCCCCAACTTCCCTCCTCTGCTGGCCTGGTCACCCCTAACTGCCCTCCCCTGCAGTCTTGATTGCCCCCAACTGCCTCTCTTGCAGACCTGGTCCCTCCCAAATGCCTTCCTCTGCTGGCTCTCTTGTGGTGGCCAACTTTGACCACATGGGGGCAGGATCTTTGAGTACACGGGGGCAGACATCTTGTGCGTTGGAGTAATGGTCAATATGCATATTACTCTTTTATTAGATAGGATATATTTTATTGATTTTTTTTACAGAGAGGAAGGGAGAGGGATAGAGAGTTAGAAACATCAATAAGAGAGAAACATTGATCAGCTGCTTCCTGCACACCCCCATTGGGGATGTGCCCACAACCAAGGTACATGCTCTTGACCGGAATCGAACCTGGGACCCTTCAGTCTGCAGGCCGATGCTCTATCCACTGAGCCCAACCAGTTAGGGCAGATTTCGTCTAACTCTTGTATGTATGCTATTCTTTTCTCTTTTCAGAAAGAGAAGCTAGAATTAGACACACTTCTTATAAGAGAATATGCCCTGGACTTCCATTCAGATCTGCTGGGTCCCCAAAGGCTAAGTAAACTGTGGCCAGCGTAAGACTGTGTTGCCAATTCTATGCGCATTCACTTAGGGATGGGAGTAGTCTTATAAAAGCGATAAATTCAAGTCTCAAAGAAGAATGGCAGGAAATGTATTTCTGACTATTTTAGAAGTGACTCATTCTGGGGCTATTTGGAAAATATATATTATCTTTATCGGTAAGTAGAATATAGTCAATGTTATCTCGTCACATCCAGGGATCCTCCTATCTGATTACCCATTTCCCTAAAAACAACCCACGGGGCCCCTTCGGGGGACAGGGCTCACCACAGGCCCTGCAGGCCCCCTCCCTGCACCCCGTGCACACTGCGCTGGTGACCCACACCCTCCCTGAGAAACAACGGAGGGCAGATAAGAGGAACTCTGCATTCCAGTTCCCACTCTTGTCCACAGCCCGGGAGGTATTTGCAGCAAAAGAGGCTCCGTCACTAGGAAATCTTGGCTGGAGTCTCACCCTTTGGAAGCAAAAGAGGAAAATTAAGGAATCCTTCAAATACAGCCTTTCGTAGGAGGCTTTGTCAGGATAGGGGCTTTTTTTTAAAAAAAAGATGCTTATTTTATTTTTTAGAAATATATTTTTGTTGATGTCAGAGAGGAAGGGAGAGGAAGAGAGAGATAGAAACATCAATGATGAGGGAGAATCACTGAGCAGCGGACTCCTACACGTCCCACACTGGGGATCGAGCGCACAACCTGGGCCTGTGCCCTTGACTGGAATCGAACCTGGAACCTTTCAGTCCACAGGCCGACGCTCTACCTACTGAGCCAAACCAGTTGGGCAAAATAAATAAATAAATAAATAAATAAATAAATAAATAAATAAATAAATAATTGGTTTATTTTTAAAAAATTGATTTCAGAGAGAAAGTGTGAGGGAGAGAAACATAGAAACATCAGTAACGAGAGAGAATCATGGATCTGCTGCCTTCTGCACGCCCCACACTGGGGATCGAGCCCACAACCCCGCGCATGTGCCCTGACTGGGGATTGCACCATGACCTGCTGATTCATGGGTGGATGCCCAGTCCCTGAGCCATGCAGGCTGGGCAGGATAGGGGCTTTCGGATACTGAATCCCAATAGAGGATGGCTAGGACTTCGTGCTCCTCAGTCACTCCCCGATGAGCCATCGGACTGCACAACATGTTTTTGCAGAAAGCACCTAATCCTGTTTCCATGAGCAGCTCTTTGGTCTGGCCAATTTGAAGCAGGAGAATTCAACTCTGCCGTCAGCCGGGTCCTGCGGGACACAGGCACTCACTCCGTGCGGCACTCTGCTCCCCGAACAGGAACAGTCGAGCATAGCTGAGCTTTGCTGCCTCCGAAGTGAGCCTCAGGGAGCTGGAGTGAGGGGTCCGCCTGGCCAGCTTTCTGCACCTGCTCCCTTCTAGGCCTTTCTCTCCCACACAGGCCCTGGGTTTGCCCAACCTGAGAAAGCGGGGCTTGTTCCCTGTGTGCCCAGGACTGGAAGGCAGCCCTTCCGGTAGGGAAGACATGGTCTTCATGGGCAAACAAGGGCTTTCAAGGATGCAAGGGACATGACAGGCATAGAACCCCGCTGGGTGGGCTAGGCGTCCTGGGGCTGACCGTGTCTGCCTGGGGCCGCAGAGGTGGGGAGGAGGGGGCGGGCAGGGAGAGATGAAGGAGGTTAGAAAGGTCCTCTGGGGAGGCAGCCCATTGAATCTGGAACACAGCAGCAGCATCCTTGGCACCAAGAACTTGCTAGGAGAGCAGACCCCCAGGGCCCAGGCAGACCCATTGAAACGCAGTCTGCATTTTCCCAGGAACCCCAGGAAATGTGGGATCTCCAAGCACTGCTCTAGGCGGAGAGGAAGCCGGGAGGATTCTGGTGATGGCACAGGTGTTTGGAAGGAGCCGCCTGGAGTGGCGAGAGGAGCCCATGGCTGCCGTCTGTGGGGAGCAGGAGAGTCAGGCCAGACAGGTCTGCCTCCCCTCCGGTGCCGGGAATCTTGCTGACGATCAGCCCAGTTGAGGGGAGGTAAGTTTGGGAGGTGGCCATGCCCAGGAGCTGTGATTCTGAAGTCGGGTTCCATTGCTGTAGCTGATTGTGTGCCCGACCGGTAGAGGTGGGATAGCATGGGGTTGGGGACAGGGGCTGCCGCTCTTTCTGGTGGAGCCCAGTTTCTGGGAAAGGCGTTTCGGAGGTTTCCTGCAGCTGCAGCAAATTGTGGGGTCTGCCCCGCAGCTCACTGTGGCCGTGTTCTCTGTCGTAGGGCAGCCAGCTCCTGAAACCGGAGACTCCGGGCCAAGGTCCTGGCTTCAGGTGAGGTGTGAGGCTGCCCTTGTGTCCTCCCTCCCCCCCCCCCCCCCCCACACACACACACTTCCCCTCTCTGTTCAGTTCTGAGAACAGGAGGGCCAGACACAGGTTGGTGGGCCTCTTGCCTTGGGAGGGGGTGCCATGGGAGGGGGTGTCCTGGGAGGGGGTGTCCTGGGAGGGGGTGGTAAGAACAGGGAGGCAGCGATCTGGGTCTGGATGGGTTAGATCTGCATCTGCAAACAGAAAGAGAGGCCTGGGGACATGAGCGAACTCTTTCAATTGGAAGATTCTGGCTCCCAATTTTGAAAGAAAAGGGTGAGAGAACTTAGGTGTCAGTTAACTCCTGCCTTTCCCCATTGCTGCTGTGTGATTTGGGCCAGTGAATGCACCTCTCCGAGTCTCGGTCTTCTCTCTAAAAGGCCGCGAGACCTGCACATCTTCCCTGGCACGTGGCTGGCTCACCCATGTGAGTCTTCCTACCCATCCCTTCCCAGGATGGCTGCCTCTCACGAGCTTCTTTCTTGCAAGTAAAATTCTGAATGAAATGGTTCCTGCCTGGTAATTCGGAGGAACCAGAGGGAAGGCAAGTCTGACACATGTGGCCTTTTTTAATCTTCAGGCTACAGTTCAGAATAGATGTGACCGTTTGCTGAAACCCATCTGTTTCCTGGAATGTGGTCATGGAACACACCTGCTGGTTCTTACCAGGTTAGCGATTTGAAGCCAGGGGTGTCTCTCAGGACACAAATATACTCGAAGGCAGTCTGTCCCAGTGCCTGCAGCTGGGCAGGTGTACCAGTTAATACTGCGGATTTTGTAATCAAGGAAAACATGATAATTTCAAAAGAAACATCAAAAGTGCTTTATGCAAAGTAATGTCCATTGCTAGCTACACATTTCCCCCATCTTTCAGGTAATTTGTGCCATCGATTAGAACAAGTGGTCATCTGAAGGAGCAAGGTCTGGTGAATACAGCTGATAGGTTAATACTTCCCAGGCAAGATCTTTCAACGTGTTTTTTTAAAAATAAATCTTTATTGTTCAGATTACTACAGTTGTTCCTCTTTTTTCCCCCCCATAGCTCCCTTCCACTCGGTTCCCACCTCACCCTCTGCCCTTACCCCCCCCCCCACTGTCCTCATCCATAGGTGTATTTCTGTCCAGTCTATTCCTGCATTCCCACACCCTTTTATCCCTGAGAATTGTCAGCCCACTCCCTTTCTATGCCCCTGATTCTATTATATTCACCAGTTTATTCTGTTCATCAGATTTTTTTATTGACTTGATTTTTAGATTCACTTGTTGATATATACGTATTTGTTGTTCATAATTTTTATCTTTATTTGTTTCTTCTTTCTCTTCTTAAAGAATACCTTTCAGCATTTCATATAATATGGGTTTGATGGTGATGAATGCCTTTAGCTTTTTCTTATCTGTGAAGCTCTTTATCTGACTTTCAATTATGAATGATAGCTTTGCTGGGTAGAGTAATCTTGTCTGTAGGTTCTTGCTATTCATCACCTTGAATATTTCTTGCCACTCCCATCTGGCCTGCATAGTTTCTGTTGAGAAGTCAGCTGATAATTGTATGGGTGCTCCCTTGTAGGTAACTGTTTTTCTCTCGCTGCTTTTAATATTGTCTCTTGCTCTTGGCATTTGGATTATGATGTGTCTTGGTGTGGTCCTCTTTGGATTCCTTTTGTTTGGGGTTCTGTGCACTTCCTGGACTTGTAAGTCTATTTCTTTCACCAGGTGGGGGAAGTTTTCAGTCATTATTTCTTCAAATAGGTTTTAAGTATCTTGCTCTTTCTTTTCTTCTGGCACCCCCGTAATTTAAATGTTGGTACAGTACACTTAAAATTGTCCCAGAGGCTCCTTACACTATCTTCATATTTTTTTAAATTTATTTTTCCTTTTGCTTTTCCAGTTGGGTGTTTTTGTTTTGTTTTGTTTTTTGCTTCTTCATATTTCAGATCTTTGACTTGATTCTTGTGATCCTCTAGTCTGCTGTTAGATCTTTGTATATTATTCTTTATTTCAGTCAGTGTATGCTTAATTCCTAGTTGGTCCTTTTTCATATCCTCAAGGGTCTCACTAAATTTATCGACAGTTTCTAGAAGATTCTTGAAAAACCTTATAACCATGGTTTTGAACTCTATATCCAGTGGTTTGCTTTCCTCCATTTCTGTCATTTTTTACTTGTTTCTTTGTATCCTCATCCTGGCTGCTTCCCTGTGTTGATAAAGTGGCTTTGTGTGTTAGGTGTCCTATAAGGCCCACTGGCTCAGCTTCCCCAATTACCCGAGGTGGACACTCTTGGTGCACCCTTTGTGGGCTGTGTGCCCAGTCTTGTTGTAGTTAAGCTTTGATTGTTGTTGGTATCACTGGGAGGAATTGACCTCCAGGCAATTGGCTGTGAGGATCAGCTATGTCTACCTTGAGAGAACTTCTGTGCTGGAGACACCCTTATGGGGCAAGATTTGCTTCACTGGGGCTTTGGTGCTCATTGAGTCTGCCTTTGAGTGTGTCCCTTATGGATCTGAGGAGTTGTAATCTGGATGGTCCCACTCTGACTACTGGGTACACTGGCTCTTGGATCTCTAAGGAAGTGCAAATTTAGCCTTTGCTTGAGGCCACCCAGCAGGAGCTATGGAGAGATCTGCAGATCCCTCTTCTTTGTTTGGCGTTTGGAGGTGCCTAGATGAGGCCTAGCTATGAAGAAATGCAAGCTGCAGTGGGGCCTTGGGCCTTCTTTTTTTTTTTTTTTTTTTCTCTGAGACTCTCTGACCCAGCTGCAGTTTGTTAGGTAATTTTAGATTGCAAATGGTCAGGCCATTCATCTGCAAAAGTCTCTGTGCTCAGCTTGGGTGGGGCGGGGTCTCAGGAAATCACCAGGGTGGAGCAAACAGCAATGGCTGACCTTAAGCCCTGCTGTAAGAGGCCCCTGGGTCTCAGTGTCGCTCAGTAATTGCTGCAAGCACCTCTGAGAGAAAGTCGTCCTCGAGTTCTGCCTGAAGCCAGACAGTCCAGTTTCTCCCCATATGAGCCTGGGTCCCCAGAGTCTCACCCAGAACTGGAGTCCAGAGCAGTTGGGAGCTTGTGTCTCCCTCCAGATTTAAAAAGACAACAGTGTACTCAGTTGCCAGTCCTTTCTGCATGCACGTCTCTGCACTTTACTTCCACAGCTCCTCTGAGTCTCAGTGTGCTTTTCTCTTTTCTTCTAGTTGTAGAATTTCCACTCAGCCAGCCCTCCTGTGGTTCTGGATGATGTCTGTTTTGTCTTTTAGTTGTAGTTTTAAAGTGGTTGTGTGAGGCAGCAATTTCAGGTGTTTACCTGTGCCGCCATCTTGGTTTCTCTCCCTCAATGTGTTTTTAATTGGTTTTGAAGTGTGTGATGGTGAGTCATCATGAAGCAAAATTACTTTGCCATGTCTCTGGCACATTCTGGTCATCTCATGATCAAAGCGTGGTTCAAATTGATTATTTGTTGTCAGTAGCAAGCAATACTAATGATTTCACCTGGTTTTAGAAGCTCATAATACACTACACCTTCCTGGTCCCACCAAATGCAGAGCAGTGTCTTCTTTCCAAAGCGATTTGGCCTTGCAGTGGATGTTGATGGTAGATCTGGATCCACCCATGATTTTGTGCGTTTGGGATTCTCAAAATAAATCCACTTTTCATCGCCAGTCACAATTCGATGCACAAAACACTTTCTTTTTTGCTGTTGAAGCAACATTTTCCTGATGACGTTTTGGTTTTCCATTTGTCTTTTGTTCAGTTGATGTGGCACCCATTTTCCTTCCTTTAAAATCTTTCCCATTGCTTGTAAACAATCGGAAATTGTTTGCCGAGCAACGTTTAATCCTTCTGCAAGTTGTTTTTGAATTTGACAGGCATCTTCATCCAATAATGCTTGTAATTGTAGGTCTTCCAACTTTTTCAGTTGACCTGGACGTTCTTGGTCTTTCACATCGAAATCACCACTTTTAAAACATTTAAACCGGCGTTCACAAGTATCTTCAGATGGAGCGTTTTCCCCATAAGCTTCCCAAAGTATACGATAACCTTCAGCTGCACTTCAAAATAAAGTAATGAATTAAAACTTCCCACAAATGCTCTTTTTTTTTTGCACAAAATTTGACATTTTTAAGCCTAAAAATATCTATAATGTTAATACCTTCAGCAAATTTGACATATGAAGTTTTGAAGCTTGCTGTCAATACAACAAAATAGCATACATATCAAATCGCATGTATATCAACATAAGTGTAACTCCAGCTATTGAAAGAAATCTGCATTATTAACTGGTACACCTGGTAAATGTTGCCCACCGTGTTCCTTTTTCTCCTCCTGCTTAAGTGAACCCCTACTGTGTGCGTTCAAGCGCTAAAGCCTGATGAGCCCGCCTTACTCTAAACATAGTGCCAGAAACTGGCTTCGGTGCTGATAGTGTTTTCTGTCCTGGGCCCCTGGAGACCCCGAATTATCACTGCTGCGGAAAACCTCCCATGAAGTTTTCCTCTAAGCCAGACCTTGGGAACACAGAAGCCTCCTTGAATGGCCAGTCTTACCTTTTCCCAGGACCATAAAAATATATATTTTTGTTTCCTATTCCAAACACAACATAACTCACTTCCCATTTTTCCTGGGAGATTGTGGTCTTAGAGGGAGGCCTGGGGGGTCTCTGGGATAAAGCAGCTTGTAAAACAACTGGAGGGGATTCCAGATCTGACTTAATCAACATTTCTCAAGATCCGCAGACCAATAAAACGGCTTTCTCGCCGCGGTGCCCGGGCTGATTTATTCCTCTCGCCTGCTGAAGCCGTCACTGCTCGCAGCGGCCCATTCGTCAGGCTGAGAGAGTTACAGCTCACCGGCCCTCCCTGGTGCTGCCTCAGTTTATAAATCGCACCAAGAGCAATTTATTGCTCAGCACCCCGCGGAGTCTTATATTAATAAATTGCGTCTCATCTGCAAAAGCGTGTGTATACGGCTCCCTTGGACCCAGGCTCACGGTCCTGGAGCTGCGGCCCGTCTGCACGTGGCCAGGAAACTAACGGGACTGTTTCCACCGACTGAGCCCCGGTCCAGGTCCCTCTGCCTCCGTCTGAGTCTCCTTTTCCTGAGATGACTGGTCACTTGTTTTAACTCCAAGGGGATGCTGTCTGTACCAAGGAGACAGATACCATCTCTGTGTGTGTCTGTGTTGTGGCGGCGAGATGGGGCCAAAGGAAGAACTTAATTCCTTTCAAAATGCGTCGATTTTACCTTATAGTTTTCATCAACCTGTGGGTTGCATTAAAAAAATTGGGTTAATAGTGCAACATTTTCTTCTTGCCAGTTATAACCTCACCTCGAGCTTCCCGAAGTCCCTGGTGGGTTTCTCACATGCTCGCAGCAGCCAGTCCAGTGGGCGTGGTTTATTGGTCAGCTCCCACAAGGCACCTCCTACTTCCTTCCTCTTCCCCTGCTCCGGTCCCTTTGGCTGGGCAGGGCTGGGGCTCCTTCTAGCAACTGACAATGTCTACCAGGCCCTGAGGCCACCAGGCACCTTTGCTTCTTGCTGACCACTTGCTGTTGACCTCTAATTCCCAAGGGCATGTCATGATTCCCTCTCTCTCTTCTCTGCCCTGGACACTTTAGTCCCTCTCATGGGCTAGTTGTCTTCCCCCCAAATCCCTGAGTTGCAGTCTTAGGCCTCAGTGTCTTAATAGGTGACTGAATTTGCAGGCAGAGTCTTTACAGAAATAATGAAGGTAACATAAGTCATTGGGGCAGACCCCTGATCCAATCTGCCTGGTGTCCTTGTAAGAAGGGTGATTGGGACACAGATAGGTATGGAGGGAAGATGCCTGAAGAGACAGAGAGATGAGCCCCAACCTCACCCAAGGACAGAGGCCGCAGAAGGAACCTCATCTCGGACTCTGGCCTCCAGGACGTGAGAAATGAAATGTCTGTTGGGTGAGCCAACCAGTGTGGAGTGGTTTGCTATGGCAACCGGTGCAGCTAACACAGTCCCCTGCCAGGAAGTGTCTGGAGCCGTCGTGGTGACTATGCTGGGTACCGGTGCATGTAAGTCAGGGGTGAGAGCTCTGGCTTCTGTTGAGGTTTGGCTCTGTTCGAGGAGCCCACAGCCCCGCGGCTGAGCCCCGATGGCGATGGCTTGCAGTGTCTGTGGAGTTGCCCACCCAATCTGGCATCAGCCCGGGGCTCTTCTCCCTCCTCTCTCCCTCCCCCTGCATGCCTTGTGCTCCAATCTGGACTCATTGTTTCTAGAAAGCACTGTGACTTGCAATTAGAGGAGGGGCTGGGCCGTCCAGGGGACTTGGAATCACAGTGACCCCATTTGGTTGGGAGCGGGAGCTGTGGGAAGACACAGCTGCTGCTATTGGGGAACAGCTTGAGCCCAGTTGAAGAGATGGTAGTGGGTTGAATGGTAACCCCTGCCCCCCAAATATATCCACATCCTAGTCCTTGGGGCCTACAAATGTGCCTTTGTTTGGAAAAGATGCAAGTGAATTAAGATGTCTTTGAGCTCATCCTGAAGGAGAGGAGAGGAGAGGAGAGGAGAGGAGAGGAGAGGAGAGGAGAGGAGAGGAGAGGGGAGGGGAGGGGAGGGGAGGGGAGGGGAGGGGAGGGGAGGGGAGGAGAGGAGAGGAGAGGAGAGGAGACATACTCTGGCAAACTTCAGCTCCCTCCCACCCTCAGCCTCCCACCAGGGGCTTCTCAAAAACATAGCAGGCCTGGCCCTCAGCTTCAAGGGCCAAGGTCGCTTCTCAGCTTTGTTCTTTTGTGAGGTCCAAGGTCTTTCTGCCTGTCCTCTCTTCCTGTCTTGGGTCGAAACAGTTTTCCACCAAACGCCTCCCATTGCTGAGCCCAGAAACCCCAGGGGTTCAGGAAACAGCCTGGAGGACTCAGCCCCTGCCTTAGAGAGCAGAGCAGGAAAAGGGTGAGGATGGGACCTCGGGGCAAATGGTCCCAGGACTGGTGCTCCTTTCAGACGGTGTTAGTTTCCAGGGGCTGCTGGAACTTACATGGTGGCTTGAAACTACAGAAATGTGCTCCCACAGTCCTGGGTCCCAGACATTCAATCTCAGTGTCAGCAAGACCACAGGCTCTTCCACGGCTCTAGGGGAGAAGCCTGCTTGCCTCTCCGGCTCCCCGGGCACTCAGGTGTGCTTGGCGGTGGTAGCCCCTCTGTGCACCCTCTCTCGGGACGTCGCTCCTCTGTGGGATGTGATGCTCATCGCTGGAGTTTGGAACGAACCAGATGATCCAGGAGAGTGGTCGGCAAACTCATTAGCCAACAGAGCCGAATAACAGTATAACCATTGACATTTCTTTTGAGAGCCACATTTTTTTAAACTTAAACTTTTTCCAACACTACTTCTTCAACACAGACTCGTCCAGGCCATGGTGTTTTGTGGAAGAGTCACACTCAAGAGGCCAAAGAGCCACATGTGGCTCCCGAGCTGCAGTTTGCCGACCACTGATCCAGGATGAGCTCAAAGAGATCTTAATTCAATTGTGTCTTTTCCAAACAAAGCCACATTCGGGGCCTCAGGGGCTAGGATGTGGGTATATTTGGGGGACAGGGGTTACCATTCAACCCACTACCAACTCCTCAACTGTGCTCAAGCTGTTCCCCAGCCCTTCTTTATCTAGAACACTCCTTCCAGTCTCCCTGCTGGCGTCACCTTCAGAATGAGACACGCCTGAACCATGCTCTCAGGCAGACTCATGCACAGCCCCTCACAGGCCCTGGAGTTCTTTGTTAACCAGTCCGTGCTTATCCCCTAAGGCCATGGTCAACAAACTGCAGCTCGTGAGCCACATGCGGCTCTTTGGCCCCTTGAGCGTGGCTCTTCCACAAAATACCACGGCCTGGGAGAGTCTATTTTGAAGAAGTGGCATTAGAAGAAGTTTAAGTTTAAAAAATGTGGCTCCCAAAAGAAATTTCAATCGTTGTACTGTTGGTTTTTGGCTCTGTTGACTAATGAGTTTGCCGACCACTGCCCTAAGACCCTGCTCCCTAGACCAGGGGCTCCTCAAGGACACAGCAGGCCTGGCCCTCGGCTTCAAGGGCCAAGGTTGCTTCTCAGCTTCGCTCTTTTGTGAGGTCTAAGGTCTTTCTGCCTGGACCCCGTCCTCTCTTCCTGTTTTGGGTCAAAACAGCTTTCCTAACCATGTGCCTCTGCCCCCATCTGACACGTGCTTGTTGAGCACCTCATATGTCTGGAATTTGCCCCCACGGTTTGCCTGAACCCCTTCTTTCCTAGACTCAAATTGCACAGGCTCCCGGCACAATGCTTGTGTAAGAGGCGCTGCCTTTAAAGAAGTCTCGTGAGAACCACCCAGGGCCAGGCCTGGAGCGGGGACCCCGCTGTCATCAGGGCACTCCTGCAGAGGAATTGATCTGGAATCTGAGACACGAGGGTCTGCATTTGGGACCTGTCTGTCCTGAGCAATTTATTGCATTTTGCTCTGGGAAATGTTTTTAAAGTCTCATCGAGTCCTACAGAGAAAAATCTTGATTACCTGCCAGACGTGGGAAACGCTTCTTTTAATTCGTCACCGGCAAAGTTGCCCTCCATGTTTCAGTCTTGTTGCTCTTTTGCCTGACCCGCATGTGTTTTCCTGTGTTAGTGGGAGAAGGGCACTCTGCTCTTGTATGTGCTGACGCTGGTACTGCGTTAGCGGAAGCTCGCGCTCTGCTCCTGGGCTAGAGGCTGAGGGTGTAGGCTTGGGCATGGAGCTGAGCAACCTGGGACATCATCTTAGTCCCTGGTTACTTATTTTCTGGGGATTTTGTGGTTTTCTCCAAGTGCAGAGGGCAGAAAACAGTCCTTTCCATGCAGGCGTCTTTGGCTGACTTTGGATGAAGTTCAGCTTCCCTCCTAAAGCGCGAAGGCGGTTTTCTCAGCAGTGACCAGCCACACGTGTGGAGGGGGTGAAACACGCCATCAATGTCACCGTGGGGAGAGGCGTGGCCCCTCCTGGGGGTTTCCCCTGGCTGGCCCTGGCGGTTCTGTGCGGATGGGGTGAGTGGCTGAGCGGGCTGCCCCTGGCCAGCCCGGGGGGATGCAGGCAGCAGAGCCGCACGAGAACAGCAGTGATGACACCCCAAAAACCTGCGCATTGTACCCCCCTTGAAGTCCTCCCAGCGCTGCGACCTCCGGCCTGCACACTGACAGTCTGGTTTTGTCTGAAAATGAGAGACACTCGTCTCCTCCTGACTCTCAGGACGGTGATGTGAACGCAGCGGATGTCAAAGCGCCTGGTACGTGAAACCCGGCCCGGACATCCCCCGGCGCCCGCGCCCCTGCACCCGGGAGGAAGCTTGGGGCGTGGGTGTAGCTCCTGTTGCTACTGGACGTTGTTGCTGTTGTGTGGACTGACGCTGGTGCTGCTTGATCGCCTAGGCCCGTGGTCGGCAAACGGCGGCTCGGGAGCCACACGCGGCTCTTTGGCCCCTGGAGGGCGGCTCTTCCACAAAATACCATGGCCTGGGCGAGTCTGTGTTGAAGACGTGGTGGAAGAAGTTTAAGTTTAAACAATGTGGCTCTCCGAAGAAATTTCAATCATTGTGCTGTTGTTGATATTTGGCTCTGTGGACGGATGAGTTTGCTGACCACTGGCTTAGGGGTTTGTGCCTTGGGCTCATCGCAGAGAGGCCACGTGGGGGCCATGTCCCTAGCCTTGCTCCATCCTCCTCTTTTCCTTCCCCAGAAACATTATTTTAATTCAGAAGAATTAAAATAGTGCTCCTGGCCATGTGTCCCCCCACCTTGCGTCCCGTCCCGGCCCGCCCCTGTACCCAGCCATCTGTTACGTGTCCAGGGAGAGCGAGGCTCTGCTCTTCTCTCCACATAAAACTTGACATATTCCTCACGGGGGGGGGGGGGGGGGAAGAAAGAAAGAAAAAGAGGATTAGACGCCAGAGAGACACATATACCGTTTCTCTTTGACTGCTGGAGAAGATAAGGGGCTGAGGGCCGGGAATCGCCTATAAATCGAGCGCAGCAGGTTTATCGCTGGCCCGGCGGACTGTGCGAGCCGAGTCACCGGAGGAAGAGCGGGAGGGAGGCTACAATAACACGCCATCGGGCGACTCCGAGGCCACAGTCTGTCCCGCCTGGACCCGGGCGCCCGGGGCGAAGGGCTTGGGTTACAGAACAGCCCGGGGTCCCGGCCCCAGATGCCGCCCCGTCTCCGGGAGGGGAGGGGGGGGCGAGATGCCCGTGACATTGGTATGCGCCTTGGCAGGGCCCCGTGTCACCGGAGAGGCCTGAGTGGGGCGGGTGGGGAGGGTGGCAGGGCTTCCTCCCACAGGGCACGGCCATGCCCCCAGGCCGGAGCCCGGACGTGCCTGCCTGGCGTGGAATAATATTTGGGCAGGGTGCTCTGTGACCCGCGGGGCCCTCGGCGTCTTCTAGGGCTCCCTGCCCTGGCAGCCCTGTGAGCGGCAGGTGATAATGACTCTGTCCTGGTCCCCCCCCGCCCCGCCCCGTCTCTATGGAGCCTCCAGTCACTGGAGCCTGGGGGCGGGGGATGGAGGGGGGAGATTATGACAACTCCATGAACCCCAAAGCCTTCCTGGTTGGTGGGTGCGGTTTTTGCGGTGCCCTGCGGTGACTGAGAGGGACCAGCCGCCCGCTCCAAGGCGAAGCGCTGTGCCGCGCACCTGCCTGCGGCTGGCGGCATTAATCACCCCGAGCCCGCACCCCCTCATCCGGGCAGTGGCTTCGCTGTCCCGATAAACCGCCATCAGGACCAAATGGCTTCCGCCCAGAGTGATGTCTCCGGGTCGTGCCACGGACTCACGCTGGTTCCCATTTGGGACTGTGGTAGAGGCTCATGGGAGGGCATGCTCCGTCCCCCATAAAGTGGATCCCCCGCCTTCCCTGCTGTGTGAGTCAGCCCACACTGTAAGACAAGATGGTGTCAGGACCAGCGGCCCAGGGCAGGCGCCTCTTCCAGAGTCTGGGGGGTGATGGGGGGAAGGGGGGGCGGAATGTTCGCAGACATCCCCGGTGCTCCCTGCTGCCTTTGAAAGGAAGTTGGACCTCTCCAGGGAGGAGGCGGCCAGGCCTCAGCCTTTCTCTCCAATCTCAGCTCCTGCCACTCCGTGCTTGTGCGCCCTTCTCTCTGGCAGTGCCAACCCCTTCGCATTTCCCCAGTCGCTTATACATCTGCGCCCCTGAACGGTGCTCATGCTCACCGCTTTGGCTCAAATGCCTATCTCCCTGGTGGGTTTCTACTCATCCCTGCAAACCTAACTCACATGTGCCCTCATTATAACTTTGGGGGTCATGCCCCGCCTCACGACACTCAGACACACCCTGACGCGTGTCCTTGTCTGTGCGCCTCAGGGCAGGCTGTCTGTCCCTTTGGGTAAGGCTTGTCGTCTGGCCTGGTTAGAGGGTTATTCAAGCTCTGACTTTCCCATGAAACACTTGACTCCTCTCGCCTGAGACCTGGCTTGTTCAGATTTGCGTGCCCAGTAGCCAGCACGTGCGAGACCCTCCATTTCTTCTGAATTAAAATAATGTTCCTGCAACGTAAGTGACCAAACCAAGTGCTGATTTCTTCTTACTCACTGAACAGTGGTGAGGGACAAACGAGATCATTCACAGATACGTACGATCGTCTTCCGTTTGCTACCTGATGGCACGTTACGAATGAAAAGCAAGCAGTGAAAGTAGGAGGGACTGGAGATCTGTGAATTAGAAACAGGTGAGAGAAGACGGAAGGTCATTTTGTGGGAAGCATGCTTTTTTTCTGATTTTGATCATTCTTCTTACCTTTCTTCACGGATGTTTCTCGGCTCCTTTTTTGTCACCAAAAAGAAGTGACAGTATACTGGCCTGGCTGTGTGTTGTTGATGAGGAGAGTGGCATCCGATGGGCCATCAACACACCCAGAGTCGCATCCTCACTTGGCCGGAAATCACAAATGGCCTTTGTTTCAGTTTGCCCACCTGGGACGTGGGTCACGCAGCCCGGGTCGTGGCCCTCAGTGGACAGCTGCACAGGTAGAAGGAAGTCACCAGTAGCAGAGCGTTCGGTACACTCACCGTGGCCAGGTGTTTTGGGGGCCCCTTCCGCAGTTATTTCCGAGGCATGCCCTCCTCTGTGCAGTAGGCTCCATTATTACCCTCATTTTGCAAGCCAGGGCTCTGAGGGCCACCCACAGGGAGAGGTTGCCTAAGTAGCAGGCTCAAGTCTGCATCCAGAGGCCACAAAGGTATGCTCTGCCCATGATTCCCGACTTCCATTTTATTTATAGGACGCTCTGGTGTTTTTCTGCCTCACAAAAATAGTCCACCACGCCTGCAAAGCTTGAGGGACTTCGGCCATCTGGCTGCCAAGTAGTCTGCATCGAATTGTGCAAACAGAATCTTCTTTCCAAGGTTCTAGGGAGCTTGGTCTAGTGTGTGCTCCTCAGTACTGCTAGGGCGATCTTTTCCAAGTAGAATCTGATCAGGACCGTCCTTCCTACACATCTTTGGAGGCTTCCTGTTACCTATCCGATAAAACCCAGATTCCTAAGAAGAATTTCAAGACCCTTTATGATCCAGACCTGGCACGTCTCTCCTGATGCTTCCATGTGCCTCTCCCCAGCACCCCCTCCCACAGGCCACCAACAGGAGGAAGCGAGATGAGGGTAATGGTCCTCCCACACCCCCATGCCCGCATGGTATGGGCTCGGTGAGCTGCGTGTGCATTCCCTTTATTGGAAAGAGGTTCTCCACTTCATTTCCTTCTCAGCCTGGTAAACTACTTATTCCTGTGCTCCCGACTAAGGCATGATTTCCTCTGTGAAGATTTATCTGCACTCCCAACCTGAAAGTTAATTCTTCCCTCCTGGTGGTAGGAAAGCTTGATGCCCAATTCATATGGTGGCATCTCTTCTTTCTTATTTTTCATTGCTCATAGCAAATTGCCCCCAAATTCATTTAAAGCAATAGTCATCACTTCTGCTCCCACCCCATTTCCCGAGCATTAGGGATTCGGGAGTGGCTGAGCTCGGTGGTCCTGGCTGAGGGTCTCTCATGAGGTGGCAGTCAGGTGACACTGGGCTGCCATTCCCTGAAGGCTCGAGTCGGGCAGAGGCAGCTGCTGCTGAAATGGCTCACTCACATGGCTGGCGATCAGTGCTAGTTGGTGGCCGGATGCTTTATAGAACTGATGGAAGTGTCCCCACAACACGGTGGCCAGCTTGTCCCAAATCTTCCCCTCTTCCTGGTCTCAAATTTTTTCAGAGTAGCAATGCACCCACTCTACAAACTTAAATTCCCAGGCTAGGTCATACCCAAGGTGGCCCTATGACACTGCTTCTGGCCAAAGAGGTGTGAGTGAAGGTCTATTGGGTGGAGCGCTCAGGCAGCTCTTATTTTTCTGGTTAAGGGACCACTTCCATCCAGACATCTCTCCCGGTTAAATCCCTGCACACATCCACTCGGACACCAGAAGCAAGCCCGCTGTGCACTCCACCCCCAGACCCTGACCACCTATTTCTCTCAATGACAAGCCATCCTCCTAGTCACCTCATTACCCTGGAATCAACTTTGACTCTTCCCTCCTTACCCTTTGAGGCAGAGGCTTTAAGAGGCGGGGGGCAGCCTCGTTTGGCATGTGCCTTTTCATCCTTACCCTAACCTGTTTCTTCTGCTCCAAACTTATACTTGCTGTCTGGATGATGTGTAAGCGGCCATCTTGCATGCATGGAGATGAAAGCTACAAATGCCGAGTGACAGCTTCATGGAGCTTCTGTACCTGCCCCGGGCTGCCTAACTCTGCTCTTCCTGTTGCTTGAGAAAAATGACTCCTATCTGGTTACATGGCTGTTGTCAGTTTCGTGTTACATGCACCTGGATGCAATCCTAACCAACACACTGCTTTGTCTGCTTCTGAACGTGTAAAATTTCTATTGCACACATCACACTGGATTTCCATTACTTGTTCACACGGGCTTCTCCTCTACTCTTCAGTGAACTACTTGAGGGCAAACATTGGGCCCTTCTTAGCCTTGTACAGCACATTTTCATTTAACTGATGAGCTAATATTTAAAGCCTTTTAATGAATTCTTTGAGCTCTGACCTCAGAGAATAAGCTCAACCATTCTATAGGTGATTAGTAAATGTGGTCTCATCCTGACTTTCTTTCCCACCAGTGCCAAGACCTGGGTCAGAGAAGAGAGACATCAAAGGCAAGCGGGTTAAGGGTGGGGGAGGGGGAGGGGGAGGGAAGGGAAGACCTGTTTGATGTGCTAGAAGAGGGAGAGGTCTGTGCTAAGTTGACTACAAAGAAGCACTTCTGTGAAAATGGTTGCTGGCTCACCAGGTCATTATTTTTGCCATTCACCTTGCATGGGTCAGAGGACTTGAAGACAGATTCCTGCAGCCAGAGAGTCTAAGCTCATCTCGAACATGATTCCAACCTGTCACTGGGTGCCCTCCCCTGCCTCTTAAAGCCTCTGCCTCAAAGGGTAAGGAGGGAAGAGTCAAAGTTGATTCCAGGGTGATGAGGTGACTAGGAGGATGGCTTGTCATTAAGAGAAATAGGTGGTCAGGATCCGGGGGTGGAGTACACAGCGGGCTTGCTTCTGGTGTCCAAGTGGATGTGTGCAGGGATTTAACCCGGAGAGATGTCTGGATGGAAGTGGTCCCTGAAAATATGAGGATGGAAACGATCCCCTAAGAGGGAGAATAGAGCGAGAAGAGGAACAGGTCAGGATCAAAACTGTGGGGAATCTCTCAACTTGAGTGAAACAAGAAAAAAGTGGGATTTTTAGGACACTGCATAATTCTGTAATGATGAATGCAATACATTTTTCCAAAACCAACAGAATGTGTGAGATAAAAAGTGAATTCTAATGTAAACTATGGACTTTAGTTAATATTGTATCAGTATTGACTAATCAATGATAAGAAATATGCCACATTAATGAAAATGTTAATAATGGGGAAACTAGGGCAGGAGAGAGGTATATGGGAATTCTCTGTCCTTTCTGTTCAATTTTTCTATAAACCTAAAACTTCTCTAAAAAAATTAATCAATTAAAAAATATGTCACAAAGATATAGAGAAAGAAAATGAGTACGAGACAAACAAAAAGACTTCAGTGTCTTGGACACCAAAGTAGAAGAAAGGGAGAAGGTGGGAAGGAACCCTCTGGATGAGCGGGACTGAAACTAAATTGGGAATCACAATAACCCATGTCGAGCCATTAACTCCCTGTGACCTTGGGAAGTTCACTTATATCCATTACGTCCAGGTCTAGTGTCCTCATCTGTGTGATGGGTATACAAAATATCAGAGTGTTTTCTCAAAACTTGATAGACATATAACTGGTGGCTTTGGAGATGCTGGCATGTGACTTTCGAAACTATTGAATAGCAGTGAGAAAGTTATCTGCTTTCCAATTCCATTTCAGTTGTAATTTGGTCCAATTGAAAGTCTCAGTTTGGTGCTAGTATGACTCTAACACTTTTCAAACAAATAATTACTAGTCTCATTTTCTTAAATGGTGGTAGATATATATCCTATAACATAAAAGGCTAATATGCAAATCAACCAAATGGTGCAACAACCGATCGCTATGACATGCAGTGACCATCAGGGGGCAGATTATCAATGCAGGAGCTGCCCCCTGGTGGTCAGTGCACTCCCACAGGGGGAGTCCTGCTCAGCCAGAAGCTGGGCTCAAGGCTGGTGAGCATGGCAGTGGTGGTGGGAGCCTCTCCTGCCTCCACTTGGACATCACCCGAAGGCTACTGGACTGTGAGAAGGCACAGGCTGGGCTGAGGGACCCTAACCCAGAGTGCACGAATTTCATGGACTGGGCCTCTCTAGTGTATAACATAAATATTAACATTGAACCATTTTGAAGGGTAAATCTGGTAGCATTGAATCCATTCACATTGTTGTACAACCATTATCTCTGTCCATCTCCAGACCCGGTTCATCATTCCGTCTCGAAACTCTGTTCCCGTACACACTAACTCCCATTCCTCCCTCCTAGCCTCTGGCAACCCCCCTCCTTCTTTCTGTCTTTATGATTTGACTATTAGAGATATCTCATGTAAGTGGAATTGTGCAGTATTTATCCTTTTGTGACTAGATTATTTCACTTAGCATACTGTCTTTATTGTTTGTTTGTTTAATAAAGTGCACTTTTATTGATTTAAGAGAGGAAGAGAGAGGAGGAGAGAGAATTATTGATTGGCTGCCTCCTGCACACCCCACACTGGGGATCAAGCCTGCAACTTGGGCAGGTGCCCCAACTGGGAATTGAACTATGACCTCCTGGTTCACAGGTCGATGTTCAACCACTGAGCTTTGCCAGCCAGGCAGCATAATGTCTTTAAGGTTCCCTCATGCTATAGCATGTGTCTGAATCTCACTCTTTATTGAGGCTGAATAATAATCCATTCATCTGTCAATAGAAATTTGGGTTGTTACCACTGTTTGGCTACTGTGCGTAATGCTGCTTATGGGCCTGCAGATGTCTCTTCAAGAGGCTACTTGCAGTTCTTTCGTGTGTCTACCCAGTGGAATTGCTGGGTCAAATGGTAATTCTATGCTTAATATTTTGCAGAAACATCACACTGTCTTCCACAGTGGCTGTTCCATTTTATATTCCCAACAACATGAACAAGAATTTCAGTTTCTCCACATCCACTCCAACCTTGTTGTTTTCTGTGTGTGTTTGTTTATGATAGCTATTCTAACGGATGTGATAATCCTAGTTTTATCTTATAACCAAGATTTTTTTTTCATTTCAAATATATTGTTTACTTGGGGCCTGGTGCACGAAATTTGTGCACTGGGGGTGAGTGGCCCCTCAGCCCAACCTGTCCCCTCTCACATACTGGGAGACCTCAGGGGATTCCTACCAACCCCTCACCCCCAGCCTGCCCAAGGTCGAAAGCCTTTGGCCGAGACTTTCTGTCCTTGGGCAGGGGACCTCGGTCAGGGAACCCCAGCCACCCTGCCTGGCCTACCTAAGGCTGGGAGCACCCAGCAAAGTGATCTCCCTGCTATCCAGGCAATCACTGCCTGGCCTGCCTGAGGCCTGGGGCACCCAGGGAAGCAATTGAACTGGGATCCGGGCAGATTGCTGCCTGGCCACGCCCCCAGCCTGGCCCAGCTTGCCATGAGCAGCAGCCATTTGGGTTCTGTGTTAATTTGCATATAGCTCCTGATTGGCTTTGTGAGTGTGGCTTATTGGGTGTAGTGAATGTACGGTCAATTTGCATATTACTCTTTTATTAGATAGGATTTTTGATAGAATTATAGATAAAGTTCCATTCTCCCCTCTCCTCCCCCCCCCTCTTCCTCCCAGTTCCTACCCCCCCCCCCCAGGTCTTTACTATCCTATTACCCGTTTCCAGGGGCTTTGCATATAAAAATGTACATTCTTTGGGAAGCTATTTCTTCCCAGTAGCCTAGACTCTCCACCTGTGTGCCACCAGGGCTTCCCATGTTCTGAGGTCACGGTCTTCTCAGGCCTTGGGGAATAGGACAGGGTGGGAATAGACCTCCCAGCAGTCCCCTCTGCCGCTGAGTATCTCCTCCACATTCCCTAGTGTCAGACCAACGGCATCATTGTCGACATTTGGAAATTTCAGTGGTTTTAAGAGCTCTGTGCCAGAAACAGAGACAAGGCAAGAAATAGGTATTTCTTACGCTAAATCACATTGTCACAGCCTCCATCGTCGGCATTTGGTTGGATTTAAGAACCCAAGGTGTCCTGGCATGCTCTTCTCAACTCGAGCCTCCCTGGTGTACCTGGACTGCTGCACACCACCCGGCTAACTGCCCGCGGGGACACACCGCGCCCCATGCCTCTTCACCTCTCTGTATACGGCAGTCCCTTTGCCTGGCATGCCGTTCCTCCCTGCTCTTGCCTGGCAGGGTTTCCCTTCCCTAAAACCCAGCTCCACACTGCAGAAGAACCATTGATTTGCTTGTCTGCCTTCCCCGTCAGACAAAGGTGGGGGGCCGCTGGCTACTGGTGAAAAGACTAATAATAATAAGGTACTAACCACCAGTTTCTCATCAGATCCTCAAGCACTCCCCTGGGTGGGCCCTGAGAGCCACATTCTCTAGATTAGGAAACAAAAACTTAGCATTTGTTTCCTTGACAAATCTTTGACCTCCTATCACGTGCCAAGCTTAGAGGGTTAAGTAAGTTGCCCAAGGTCAGCCATTTAGAAAATTGTAAAAGCGTGTTTTTTTTTTTTTTTAAACTCAGGCACATCAAATTGCAAGCTTGTGTCCTCACTACCGTATTTTTTTCCGCTCCTCAGCACATAGTAGGTGGTCAACAAGTGTGATAAAATAACAACCAATGAGTGGCGGTAAGCACCACATGTGACATGCAAATGAGAATAAAGGCCTTGACCATGTAAGCCTTCCTCTGACGGGCCTCCTCTGCCATTGGCTCTGATACCACTACTTGGAGGTGCTTGGATTTCTGTCTGTCCATCTCCCCTACAGCCTTCACAGTGAGGTGCTGCTTTGTGCGTGGAGCCTGTTAGCAAGATGCCAACGGTGAGCACGCAGGTTGTGCCAGAGCTCCCCTGAAAATCGTCCCCCGAGAACGCCAACAGGACACAGACTCCGCAGTTTGCAAGTCTGAGATTTCTAGGATTCACTTTTATGGCTTGGGAGTGGAATGTATGGTTTAAGCAAACACAATTAAATCCAAATTACCCGTGGCTAGGCAGCTACTTGCTGTCTTTCAGGGCTAGAGCACATTAAAAAAAAAAAAATAGGGGGGCGAAGGGAGGGGAGTAATGCAATGATTTTGTCCTTTTCCTTTTTGTAAATGTGCATTTAAAACACACCAAATCCCCGAGGACGTGGCTGTTTTAGTTGTTTATTTTCTGAGTTGTTAGTGTCATGGAGCATGAAATCTTATTTAACAGGCGCTGCTCTTTCTTGAGAAGCTTGCCCAGGATTCGCCTTCTCCGAGTCTCAATGCAGAAACTAATTCAGCTCTGTGCCTCTGTGGGGGCATCTCTGTGTTTCTGAAAATTGGCTGGTGTCTTTCCTGCTGGACATTCTTCCGCATCTGCCTGCAGGTGATGTGTTGCGGCGCGTGGTGGGTTGGAGGATAGGGCGATTGTGTTGAGCCCAGTGTATCCCGTGGTACGTAATACGTGGGCCAGAGTGTCTGTCTGTCGTGTCCATCTGGTTGGTGCAGGCCATTTGAATAAAGTACCAGATGGAAGTCATCGGTCAAATGACTACTTTCCTATCGTCTAAATGCAAACAGCAAATTGGGGAGCCGTTTCCCATGGCTTCCCAAATAATAACAATAATAATAATAATGGCATTAAAAAGTCCTGACGGATCTTTCAGAGGGTCTGGTATTGTAATGACCGTAACTGCTATAATGGGGCTCTTACAGATGGCAGCCGGAGCAGATCAAACCCTTCATGAGTCCTTCCAACAACTGTCATATACTTTCCCTTCCTTACGGCCCAAACCACAAAAGGCCCTTTGTGCCTTGAGGAACTTAGCTGCGATTACCACTGCAGAGAGAAGCACATTAGCCGCTATTATGCATGAGCCATATCATCAGCATAAAAATGAATTTGTACTATTTTGCCACATGTGATGTATGATTGCTGGACTGTGTAAACAATGCCGGGTCTGAAATGGAGCCTCGGGGACTCCCTTTACAACTGACAAATTGAGAAACAAGGCCATCAACTTGCACACATTGCATCCGGCGAGTAAATAACTCAGCCGAGATCCATTTCCAGTCCAGTCTGAGATAATCTCTGTCCTGTAATCATAAATCATGATCAAGGGCGTCGGATGCCCCGGGCAGATCTATAAACCTGTAAACACTGCTACGCTACATGGTTTTGATGTCTCCCGAAAGCCGAGGCCACCTCATTCCTGGGTTTCATCCCCGCATCGGGCATGATGACATTCACAGCTCCGGCCTGCCCACCGCGCACAGCGGGAGGAGCCTCTCTTTGTTCTGTGTTCGGCCACCCCTCTGACGGGCAGCTCAGCAGAGCTCATGCCTGTGCTGAGCCTCAGGTCACGGAGACCCAGGCCAGGCTCTGTTTACTCCGGAGGAAGGAAGCTGGGAGAGATTGGGAAAGTGGAATTGCTGAGGCCACTGGTTCTCTGTCCCGGGACCTGGAGCAAAGGTCTGGGCCAGAAATGGCCCTCGGATGGCGTATCTGCTCCCTTCTTCCTCCTGATTGTCGTCCCTTTGCTGACTGGCGTAAATGCGTCATTTCACAGGTTTAACCGTCTGGCCGGTGCCCACCTTGGGCGTGGCAGGGTCGTTAATACTTGTTGGTTGTATACTAAGTAGGGTCAAGGTGAATGCATTAAATTTGATGTTTTAGGTAGTGTGCCAATAAAGTCTTATCAAGGGCAAACACACAGATCTTACTGGGTTTGTGAAGTGATGGCAATTGTTCGCCAATATTCATTATTACCTTTGAAGACTTCTGGGAGGGGGTGCCTTGGAACCCAGTTTGAGAATAAAATCATTATTTCCTAGGTGCTGGAAGAAATTTTATAAATACAGGATGGTGATACTGCCTCCCTAAAAGCACCTACTGGTTCTCTTTCTTGGCCCAATTTGATCATAAATTTAAGTTCCTTGCCCAGGTTTGAATTCTCCATTTCAGATGCTTACTTGCACATGAAATAACATCGTGTGTGTGTGTGTGTGTGTGTGTGTGTGTGTGTGTGTGTGTGCAACTGTGACAGTTTCCACTTCCAAGATTCTGAGTTGGGCCCATAAATCTGGATTACATCCGAGGTTCTCAAACCAAAAAATGAATATATTTAACTGCAGGGCCTTAGGATTCACCAGGAAAACTAGGCCACGTTCAGTTTAAGTTGAATCACCAAAGGTCTTGTATGCTTCGTTGCTAAGAGTCAAGGACACTAGACCTCAGACATTGGGGATAACTTACAATTGTAACAGATACAATTTTTAAGACCTTCGAATGAAAATAAGCAGGTTTTCCAGCTGCAAGATTTCAGCTTTTGTTTCATTCCCACGTACCTGGAACCCAGCCGCCCAGGAGTGTCGGAGACAGGCCGAGCTGGCGAGACCAAATGCTGCTCAGAGCCTTGGAGACAAGTTCAGATCCAGCAGGAGCTGAAGTTTGCTCGATTTGGGATTAATACAGGTCACACCCTTCCATTCCTCTATATTATTTCCCACTGCCTAGTGAGGAATGGCTCAAGGGCCATTGGCACAGACCCATGAGAGCGAAAAATGTATGAATCCAATTACAAAACGTGCTCATTATTTTCTTTCTCCCATTGACGGGGAAGCATTTTCTGTTGAACTGAGTTTAAAAGAAGTGAAAGTTTAATGGCAAAAGTGATTCCTAGCCAGTCTTGGTGATATAAGCCAACCCTAAAAGGCACCTACTAGTAATTACCGCCCCTCCCCACTCCTTCCTTGAGTCAACATTTCCTAAAGATAGACCCCAAACGATTGTAGGTGGACTCACACCCTCATACATAGAAGAGGTGATTTTAATTTTTTCCCCTGAAAAGAAAGAAGCTAGAAAGGACTTAGGTACAGACCTCATCCAGAAAATTAAAGGAGAGTTTTAAAATGTATCATTTGCTATTTAATCTTCCAATAAGCCTGGCTGGTGAGGCTCAGTGATTGAGTTTGACCTATGAACCACGGGTTCGATTCCCGGCCGGGGCACAGGCCTGTGTTGCCGGCTCGATCCCCAGTGTGGGGTGTGCAGGAGGCAGCCGATCAATGATTCTTTCTCATCGTTGATGTTTCTCTCTCTCTCTCTCTCTCTCTCTCTCTCTCTCTCTCTCTCTCTCTCTCTCTATCTCTCTCTCCCTCCCTCCCTCCCTCTCCCTTCCTCTATGAAATCAATAAAAAAATATTTTTTAAAAAGAATCTTTTGGACAAGACTTCAGTGGGATGGTTGCAGGAAGCCGCGGAGGAGAGCCCAGGGTGAGAGTTTTCAGAGGCTGATTCGTTGTATTCTCGGCGAGTAGAAATGAGAGAATCCAGGAGGAGAGGAGAGTATGACTACGCCTGAAAAAACACACCCAGGAAACTAGAGGTTGCTGATGACTCAGCCAGTGCAGGCCCAGCACACATAGCTAGTCTTCGGAAGCATTGCATTTACGATCCATCGGGGTGCAGAAAGGAAGAGTGAGTAAATCAGTGAAATTTGGAATCCTTCAAAAAGGAAGGAGGACCTCCAGTCCCCGGATGGTGCTCGACATGCCTGAGATGTAGAGTGGTACCTGCCAGCTGCCATTCAGGCAGGATCCAGGCCGTGGGCCCCGTCCTGACGCACAAATTAGCAACACCAAACTGCAGCTCTGTGACTCTCTCTCCCTGGGGCTGTGTCTGGCCTGGATATAAAGATGTTTTGAGGAGACCATAAATCCAGCCCATGACCCTGGCTTCAATCCAGTTCCTCTCACCTCCCTAAATCAGGTCTCAGAGTAACTGGAGCTCAGAGGAAGATAATTCTTTTGACTGTGGAAAGTATTAGACAGCAAAAATCGATGACAAAGATTGGTTGTAAAATCTAAGAAGTAGAAAGACTGATTTAGCCCAGTTCTCTGCCTGCCTAAGGTATTGATATAACAGTATTTTTTCATCTATAAAATAGGACTACAGTAGAATTTATATCCCAATTGGTGGCTGTGAGGATGGAGTGAGTAGTTTAGGAATGCACCAAGGCACATAAGTGGTCCCTAAATGATATTATGGAGAGGAGAGGGGGTTTCTCTTCAGGTGAGAAATTCTAGATGGTGAGCGTTGATTTAAAGACTCTCTCTTTGCCTCCACACATAGCCTCTCTGCTTGGGCAGCCCCTCGGTGCAGAATGATCTTCAAGGACTGACAGGTGGAGAATAAAATGCAGAGTCATTGTCTCCCTGCACTGCATCATTTTTGTAATCTTTGTTAACAGCCGATGTTCTCAGTTTTATGCTTGTCCTTAGCCTAGGCAAGTGTGATGCCATTACAGAGATCATGGTTCCTGTGGTTCTGATACAGTCATGTGATGATAACTTTCAGGCACTATGCTAAGTGTTCCACACACATGAGCCCATATAACTTTGAGCTACAACCATAACCAGTGGCTACTATCTGTGTTGTCATTTCAGTGGTACGAAAACCAGGGTTCAGAGAGCATAGTGGATGGCCAGGCTCATACAACCCATATGTGCAGTCTTAGGATTGAAACTCAAATCAGACCCCAACCTCTTAACCACCTGCTTTTTTCACTGCCTCTCATTCTGCTGTGCTGATGTGCATGGCTTAATGATACTGTGACCCTGACTTGGTTTGGAGCTTCAGAATGGGGACTTGGGGAAATGGGCTGTCATAGGACCAGTCAAATACTGCTTATTACTGTCCTTTTCTGAGAGAGGGGTGTTCCATCTTACCAAGCTCAGCAGGGCGAAGACCCAGCTCTTCTCTTTGATCGTTTCTTGCCTTCCGTGAACTAGTATTTCATGACCCTGGCTGTCCCTGACCTTGTGGCTCAGAGAGGTCATCAAAAGCTCATGCCAGTTATCTTTCTGCTTCTTCGTAGTCAAGTCAAAAGCACAGAAAGTTCAGATTTTCAACAGAATTGTGAATGTGTTGAGCATTTTGCAGATGATGACTTTTTGGTCTTATGCCATCCCTTGAAGTAGGTGCTCTGATCGCCGTTCGGCAGAGGAAGAAATCAGAGCTCAGCAGTTATCAGACATGTCTGAGGTCAGCTCTCTGGCTGAAAGTTGAGCTTATGTTTTAAGTCTAACCCAGTGGTCAGCAAACTCATTAGTCGACAGAGCCAAATATCAACAGGACAACAATTGAAATTTCTTTTGAGAGCCACATTTTTTTAAACTTAAACTTCTTCTAACGCCGCTTCTTCAAAATAGACTCACCCAGGCCGTGGTATTTTGTGGAAGAGCCACCCTCAAGGGGCCAAAGAGCCGCATGTGGCTTGCGAGCCACAGTTTGCCAACCACGGGTCTAACTGAATACGATGGTCTTCACTTGTTACTTGTGCTGCATGCCACCCCTCTCATGCAGGGGTCCCTGGCCAGTGGCATTTGGCCCGGGGAAGGGGGGGCATTTGGCAATGTCTGAAGACATGTTTGGTGGTCACACCTGGGAGCAGCTCTAGGGAACTAGTGCTAGACATGCTACAATGCACAGGACAGCCCCCCACAACAGAGAATTATCTGACTCCAATGTTAACGCGCCAAGGTTTAGAAACCCTGCCTTGAAGGAGTCTGGGGGAAGCTGTGTGGGTGTCGTGAACAACAAGAAAAAATGGGTGTGGAGATGCGAGACCATCCACAGAGCGGGCACCTCATCCCCAAACTCTACAGGCACAGTCTTAACTCCATGCCACACCAGGGAACCGGGGGCTCAGAGAAGTTGAGAGACTTGCCCAAGTTTACATCGTTAGCAATCAGTACAGCTGGACTTCAGACAAAGGCCTCCTGATCAAACCCAGAGGTTTGCTCCTTTATCATGATTGAACTTCCCTGCATTCTTGCTTTTCTCCCTGAGTTTGAGTCTCCCTGGATACTGTGGAGCTGGGTCAGTGGTTCTCAATGGTAACAGGCATCAGATGCACAGGAGGCTGGGCGAACACAGCCTGCTGGACCCACCACCAGCTGCTGACTCAGCAGGGCCTGGTGGCACCTGAGAGTCTGCATTTCTAGCAAAGCCCCAGGTGACAATGCTGTGGCTGGCGGGGGGGTGGGGGGGCACGCTCTGAGAACTGCTGGCTTAGGTCCTAAGTGTGCTTTCCTTTCTTTTATCCTTTGGAGACTTCCTCTGTCTCCTCCTCACCTCTCCCTCCCCAACTGTCCAGAACATGGGAGGGCAGGATGCACAGCCGCTCCCACAGACAAGCCGAGGCTGACGGGCCAGTGGAACATCAGTGGAACATGTGAGATCCACAGCCTCATGGGTGCTCACGGCAGAGCTCAGCCGGATTCCGTCGGGACCTGTCCAGTGGTCCTGACGGTCTCCCAGGGGTGAATGAAAAACATTTGCTGGTGACACAGGCTGGTGAGCTGGTGCTGGGTCAGCTCTCATCTGGGCGGGAGAGCACAGCCTGATCTGTCGCCTCTCCCTGGGGTTGCCTGGGGGACCGTGGCTGCCCTCAGTGGGAGGAGTCAGAAGGGTGGAGGTGCAGATGGCGGCCTGTTCCGTCCCTTTGTCTGGCAGCTGCTCTTGTCTGGGAGTGGCTGCCTCCAGGAGCAGTAGGTGGGCTGCTTCAGGGGCTGGGAAGCCCTGGGGGCCCCCCAGTTTATCACCTCTGAATGCTTGGAGCATCTGATGTGCCAGAGGTCCAGGCATGTGTGTGATGAATATAGAGTCAAGACCTGTGCTGTGTTCAAGCTAGCACTAAATAGGCCAAGGAGGAGGGAGATAGAATTCAGTATTTATTGAGCCTGATTATGTGCCAGACAGTGTGCGTGATGCTTTCCAATTTAATCCTCATAACAGGTTTTCAAATCAGGTATTTTTCTTAGCAAGAAGAAACTGGGGCTTTAAGAAGACAACTGATATACCTAAGCCCACAAACCTTGCAAACGAGGGAGAAAGGATTTGAACCCAGAGTAATCCACTCTAACAGCTTTATCATTGCCCTTAATGAGGGATTGGGGTGGTGGTGAAAAGAGGAGGCAGAGAGAGAAAGAGAACTAGAGTGCTTTAGGTTCAGAGGAGGTGGGACATCTTATGTCTAGTGATTTACTTCTTTGGCTCGGTGCAGAGAAATAGAATGTGGGAAAAACACGCATTAGAATATGCCGTGAGGGTGTGTTTCCATCTTTGGGTTAGTGACCGGAGGATTGAATGTTCCTCTCAGAGCTTTGTAGGAGGCACAGTCAATTCCAAAACCACGAAGGGAGTTTTATAAGAGGCATAATACAAGCTATTAGGAGGTTGAGACTTGGGTAGACATGCAATTTGTTTTCCTCTTAAACCAGAGCTTACCATCTCGTCTTAGATATACCAGTAGACAGAACGCCACTGCTTTTTTCTTCTTTTATGAACAGGAAAAATAAATCAACTGGCTCCCCATAGTTTTCCTGACTTGGGAGAATAAAATAAAAATATATCTTTGTAATTTTATCCTAACCCAGAAGGAGATGAAAGAAGCATGGGCTCAAGGTATTTGCCAACCTGCTCTCTCTGTGGTCCCCAATGCCTGGCTCTCAATTGCAAGTAGGAATTGGCATGACTTTCTTTAGCATTCACTCATCTGGAGCAAATGGTGACATCCACGGGGTGGGAAGAACCAAACATTGAAACCACTGTTGTGGATAATTGGCCTTGAGCCTCTTAATCCCATAATATGCTTAGTGGTGTCTGCCATAGGCCAGCCTTCCAGCACTGGCCATTTGAAATTAGACCCAATTCACAATATACGTAACAATACCTTACATTACTTAGTGCATTGAACAGTCCTGTAAAGCATTTTTCATGACATTATCTCATACAATCCTCAGAACAACTCTATGAAGGAGCTATTTTTATCTTTAATTTACAGGCAAGGACACCAAGCCTTGAAAAGATCACGCAGTTAGTAAGAGGCAAAATCCAACTCAGATTCAAGCTGCTCAGTCCTCTCTGAGGGCTTGCTCTCTGTATTTCCGTCTGCCTCTTTATGGTGTGGATTTGACTTTGTCCTTTCAGCTTAGTGATTAGATTTTAAAATTGCTTTTCGCTGATATAAGCTAAGCCCATATTCTCATTGAAAATATAGAAACAATGCAATAAAGAAACTCAGCCACCTTAATTAGGTCAACCACTGTCAAGATGCCCCTGTATTTTTTTCTATGCCAATGAATCAGCACCTCCTCCTTCTGATTGAGCTTAAATCGCATACAAATATTTTTCAGTTTCTTTCTTCCCAGGAGCTCCTAGCACAATTTCTGGAGCCTCAACGTTGCTTTAAAGAGGTCTGCGGAGTGGGTAGGGGATAGGACAACTGTCTGTGATCATAGATGTATGTGGGACACAAAAGAATTAGAAGAAATTGTCCTTGCCCTTGAAATGCTTGCCATCAAAATATGACAAGGCCAAACATCTACTCAGGTTGCAAATTTGCTGTAACTAACAAAAACAGAAGGAAGCAACTAAACCTGAAATTAATCACGTGGTGTGGGTGTCCAATTAGTACTGAGAATGAGATTGACCAGCACACACTGGGATTAGTCCACAGGAGAGTCCCTGGGGAAACAGCCTTTAGTTACCCCTTGAGAGAAATGGTGTTTGTGGTTCATAGAGAAGTATATGGCTTTCTAGTCTTTTCCAAAATGATGGCACTAAGAGGAACAACTATGAGAATTGGAAGTTACATAGAGGGTGGGGCAAAAGTAGGTTTACAGTTGGGAGTACGTGAAGCATAGTATATTGTATTCATATTTATTAACTATTGTATTGTTTTCCATGTGAACAACTGTAAACCCACTTCTGCTCCATCCTGTGTATTCTGACAGTTTTCCATTGGCATTTGGGTCCCTTGAGTGAGAGTACCATACATTCAGTGGGCCAAGGAGACCTATTTTTTAATCCATTTATAGAAAATATAAATGTGGCCCACGTTTCTGAAGAGTGCTGCTTTCTAATCACATGGGGGAAATGTGAAAGGAAATGAAAACGGCTGCTTTGCTATTTAAGCTTTGAGAGAAAGAAACGGAGCAAGCGAAATAATTTACAGATTGAATATCTAAGTGTTAAGGAAGAGGTCAGTGTTGTTGCTTTTAGAATGATTTACGGGTCTCCTTAGCTTTTAAAGTCCTGCTGTGACATTTCGGGAGCATGCTTTTCCATTGATAAGTAACACTGTAGTGTGTTGGATGAGGGAACAATAGCCTGAGTTTGGCCAACTGGTTATTTTTAATGTTTGTTTAGCAGATAAAGAAGTCAGGCGACATTTTCCATCAGCGCAATACTTGTGCAATATTTCGAAACTAACAGCTCCAAGATTTAGCATAGAAAATGAGAAATTTCCAGGGAAACTAGGATGGCCATCTGAAAAGGCCGTGTAACACCAGTCAATTCCTTAAATACCTTTTCCCAGGGTCTTCACAATTCAGAGGGAAGTGCACAGACTTTGAAGTCGGATCTGTGTTCAAACCCAGCTCTCCCACTCTCTACATGTGGGCCTTTGGAGATGTTACTTGACCTTCACAAACTTCACCTTCTGAATGGTGTTAGTCATAGCTATGTCACAGGGTTGTTGAGTGAATGAGAATAGTTACATATGCAGAGTGGCTTAATACCTCCATTTATTCAACAAACATTTGACACTGGGCTAGTAACTGGAAATGTAATCAGAATGATGAAGACAGATAGTTTCTGGCCTCATAAAACTAATATTTCAGTAGTGAAGATGGACCTCAAATAAAAGTAAACAGACCAATATCTATAATCACTACCAACTGAGCCAAATGTTATAAAGACTCCAGAAGCTGAGACGGAGAATGCTTGAAGCACATGTAAAACTGTTTCATGTAGGGGAGAAGAAGGCCTGCCGTTTTGAGCAGGTGGACTTTAAGCAGAGAGAGAGATAAAGCATGAGGAGAAGTCAGCCTTGAAAGGACTGGGGTGGGTGGAGGGTGGGGAAGCATTCAGAGCTGAAGGAATGAATAGCATGTGAAGCAGCCCTGAGGCAGGGCATGGCCTCCAGTGTTCCAGGAACTGAATGAGATCCATGGTTAAGGCCTAGTGAGCAAGGAGGTGACCCATAGGAGGAGTAGGGCAGGAGAAAGCAACAAGGATGGGTCACAGAGGACCTTGGTAAGGAATTGCATTCCAGGTACAATTACATCATTAGTTTTATTCCCTCCCCATTGTCATTTCAACGATTACTCAGCACCAAGAACCAACCAGCTGTTATCCAACTTTGCAAGAGTTCCTAGGAGGATGAGCTCCAAGACTTAGGGAGTAAGAACCAGGGTTGTGAGAAAGCATATCCCTTTGTGAAGTTAAGCTTCTGGAACCCACAATAAGGGGCTACTGGTCTGGCATTTGTTCTACTAACTGACACGGGGTCAGAGCTAGAGCCCCTCCAGTTCCACTCCCTTGTTTTGGAGCCAGAAGGAGGTCCACAAAGGGCAGTGGTTTTAAGATAATAAGGAGAAAGAGATTTGTGTGCTAATTTACTGGTAGTTCTGTTTTCTAGAAAGCCTGCTGGGTACTTCCCTGTTTAAATTCTTCCATCTTTCCATATACCAATGAGGTAGTCATTTTAGCCAGGTTCCATATGAGAAAACAGTAAATTGGCTAAGAAAGTGACCCATTGGTGCAAGTACTTTGGAAAACAATTTGGTTTTATTCTGTTAAATTGAACAGAAGGACAACCCAAAATTTCCATTTCTTAGTACAGTGGTCGGCAAACCTCAGCTTGCAAGCCACATGCGGTTCTTTGGCCCCTTGAGTGTAGCTCTTCCACAAAATTCCACGGCCTGGGCGAGTCTAATTTGAAGAAGTGGCGTTAGAAGAAGTTTACGTTTAAAAAATGTGGCTCTCAAAAGAAATTTCAATCGTTGTCCTGTTGACATTTGGCTCTGTTGACTAATGAGTTTGCCGACCACTGTCTTAGTACATTCCCCTCAAAAATTCCCTCACATGAACACCAAGAGACACAGATAAGCATGTTCAAAGAAGTATTGTTCTTAGTGGCAAAGAACTGGAAATAATCCAAATTCCCACCCTGAAGGGAAATGGATGAATAATTCATGATCTCATTGCACAATGGAATATTACACAGCAGTAAAGTAGAGTAGCCTGCAGCCACCCACAACAATGTGGGGCCCATTTAACATAATAAAAAAATCCCAAATGACTTCTTAAAATATCATACTCTTTTTATAAAGTTAAGGAACAAGCAAAACTAAACATACGTGCTCAAAAATTTTGAAAGTAAAGCAACAATAATCATAAAATTCTGGATACTGGTTACATCTGTGTGGGAGGCAGGAGGTAGGGTAATCGATATAGGTAAATATACTTCAAGTTCTTATGTAGAGTCGTGGGTTCATGATTACTCATGGAAATGTAACTGAACAAATGAATGAAATAAAAGCTCGTCCTACTTAGACCAATGATGACAGTGTGTTTGAACTAAGATAATGAATAATTCAACTCCACAGTTGAAGTCCATTAAAAGGAAAAAAAAAGTTACTTTCTGGTCTTTCTATTATGTGGACATGCTTGGGGATTAAAGGCAAACATTTGACCATCAACAGAATTTTGAGCTCCTTACTCACTTGGTGGTTCCATGATGTATCTATAACCACCACTATACCTGTAAACACTCAATGGTACCACAATATTTTGGATTTATATTGTCTATTATATAGATGTGTGGTTCAAACTTTTCTGATCATGCACTTAATTAGTGAAAAAATTGGGGGACATCCAATCCTACTATCTGTGAATTTACTGATAAAGTATTTGCACCTACTATTAATATGTCTATGCATTTTCCTTATTTTAAGATAGAACATAATGAGAGGTATGAATAATTAATTTCGTTCCAACTCCCATGGATTATCCTGTGCACCCCACTTTGGGGAGGTCTGTAGCTCACTGAACCGTATGATACAAGCATTTGACCTTCGTATGTCAAAGTCTCTCCTGTCCTTGCTATGTGTTTTCTTCACAATATATCTGAGGAACAGGCAGAGCAGGTAGTGTTTCTCCCATGACTTCAGTGGGGAAGCAAAGCCCAGAGAATTCTTGGCTCTCTCACAACATCACCAAGAGAGCCACCACGTCTGGACCAGGAGCCGAATGGCCCAGCCCCTGACGAGGACCACATTTGGGAGCTTTAGTCTAACACCCGCTGTGTTATGTGAATCTTTTTATGTTTATTACACCATGTTTTTATTTTTTGGTTAATTACATGTTTTATTTTTTTCCCAATTACAGTTGACATTCTATATTATATTAGTTTCAGGTGTACAGCATCGTGGTTAGACTTTTATATAATTTATGAAGGATACCGCAATGTATCTAGTGTTACATGATTCTAAAAGTCAGACTAACCTGGCTTCAAGTTCTAGCTCCAGTGCTGAGTTGCTATGTGCACTGGGATGGGTTACTCAGTGCTCTGGACCTCAATTTTCTCATCTGTAAAATGGAGATAATTATATCTGCCTTGCAAGGTTGTTGCAAGAAATAAAATAAGATCAAGTAGATAAAGACTAAACTGGGAGGATAAGATGGTCAATAAATGTTAGTTTTCTTTTCCTTCTTATTCCTGCCTCCCTCTTTCATTATGTTGACATGCTGGTTTAGTGGTCTTTGGAAGGCAGGGGAGAAAGCTGGAATAGTAAACAGCATATAAAGTATAATTATAAGTATTTAATTTTTTGTTGTTTGTTAATCCTCACCTGAGGATATTTTTCCGTTGATTTTCAGAGACAGTGGAAGGGAGGGAGGGAGGGGGAGAGAGAGTGTGGGAGAATACTCATGTGAGAGAGACACATTGACTGGTTGTCTCCTGCATGGATCAGACGGAGGGGCAGGGAGCAAACCCACAACCCAGGTACGTGACCTTGACTGGGAATTGAACCTGACTCTCTAACTATGGAGTAACAATGGCCAGGGCTATGTATTTAATTTTAAATGCAGAAAGTCCTGTGAACAGCATTAATCTTGTCCCTAAATCTATCTTATATTTAGAGAGGATTTTGGCCCCTAGATGGGCAGACCTATCACCAGGAAAGCCAAACAGGCCGAGGCTACTTGGAAGCAGTGTGGTCCAAACAGACCTCATGTCTTCCACTTTTTTGGTATCGAGCATGATGCCATGTTGACGTCTTTCATAAGCATACCCATCACTGAGCTAAGCTCTAGCTCCTGATGTTGTAATCCAATATTTTCTTCCTTATCTCTCTCTGAAGGAATGGGAAGAGTTGGTGGCGCTTGTGTGTGTGTGTGTGTGTGTGTGTGTGTGTATCTGGACAACTGTACCTGGATGTGGCAGAGCAGCTAACCTGGGTAGAGAGTCAGACAGTTCACAGGCAGCCTTGAGTGTGAGTAAAATTCCGGTGCACACACGACATAATAGCACATCTTTCCAGAACTGACCTTCCGAATGCCCCCACATGTTTCCAATTTTCGGGGGACTTTTCTCTCTGGAGAGTCCATTCTCCCTTAGAAAACACACATGTACAAACATGGAACTTGATTTAAATGAAACAGACACCTTAAGAATCTTAACAAGTAGAGTTGACCTTTGAACGTAATGCTACAAAACTGTACTGTGCTCCCAGGAGGCCTCGGACAGATCAATGCCTGCCACTGCCTTCCTGAGTTCCCGCAAGCCCAGAGGGGAGGTGCCGAGGCCCAGTGTCCATGAGGCCTGCGGGCAAGGTGACCCTGCCAAAGGCAGGTGGTGCTGGTTCTCCCGTGAGCCAAGCTGGCATGAGCCCTTCTTTCTTCATGGAAATCAGCATCAGGAACTTCTCTCATGACAGTAGCAGAACCTTTGAATACAGAGACCATGGAACATTGCCTTGCTGTGTAAACAACATATGTGTACAGTAACATGCACAGGCATACTTAGATGCATGTAGTTGTCCACGTATGCATGCCTGACTGATCATGAATCCGGCTTCAAGCCAGGTCACAGGTAGGTTTTAGGGAGATAATAGGACAAAATACACTGAATCTACTCTGAGGGTAGTTTACCCTTTTGCTGAAGATACGTTGGTATCCTACAAAGGCTGAGGTCACCTTGACCTTCATTTCTCATGGTTTTGCCAAGGGCAAAGTGCTGCTGCAGGGGTGCCCTTTGCCCAGAATAGGCAGATCCACAAGGACAGAAGCAGGTGAGTGGTTGGTTGCCAGGGGCTGGGGGCAGCAGGGAATGTGTGACTGCTTCATGGGTCCAGGTTTCCTTTGGAGGTAATGAGCATGTTTTGGAATTAGATAATGTTGATGGTGGTAAAACATCATGAGTTGACTAAAAAACTCTGACTTGTAAACTTTAACATGATGAATGTTAGAACCTACAACTAAGATTACTCTACCCAGCTAAGCTATCATTCAGAATTGAAGATCAGATAAAGAGCTTCACAGATAAGATGAAGCTAAAGGAGTTCATCACCACCAAACCAGTATTATATGAAATGCTGAAAAGTATTCTTTAAGAAGAGAAAGAAGAAGAAAAAGGAGGAAAAGGGGACTGCTTCAAACCACAGAATGGATGGAATTGGAGAGCATTATGCTAAGTGAAATAACCCAATCAAAGAAAGATAAATATCACATGATCTCACTCATTTATGGAATATAATGAACAACATAAACTGATGAACAAAAACAGATCCAGAGACAGAGAAGCATTGACTGTCAAACCTCAGAGGGAAGGTAGGGGAGGGTCGGAGTAAGGGGAAGAGATCAACCAAAGGACTTGTATGCACGCATGTAAGCCTAACCAATGGACACACACCAGGGGAGGGGTGAAGGCATGAGTTGGGAGGGGGGTGTTGGAAGGGGTAATGGGGGATGAGGATACAAATGTAATAACTTAATCAATAAAGAAATTTAACAAATAAAATAAAATGATGAATTTTATGTTAAGTGAGTTTTACCTCCATGGGGGGGAGGGGCGCAGAAGGAAGAGGACTCAGCAAATGAGTGCTCAGCCATGGAACAGTGTTAGCTCTCCTTGTGCTGGGACTGAGTGCTGATGGCATCCTGGGCCTGGCTGCCAAGTGCTCTGGCCTGGGGCAGGTCCAGGGCTGAGGGTGATCTGACTCCAGTACGGGAGAGAGGCAGGTGCAGAATCGAGGGGCTCAGGTTGAGGGGGGGTGCACTGATGCTGCATGTGCACAGGTGCCCAGGGCCCAGAACATGAACTTCCCCCTTTCCCTGGCCACTGCCCCTGCTCACCTGCCCCAGTTTGGCTGGTTTTATTGATCCTGGATTATGTTCTGGAGACTAAAAGCAGGAAGTGCTCCCTAAAATGCGTAGGCCCCAGGCCCCAAAGCATAGCCTCTGTGTTTATTTTCCCAGGAAGAAACCCCGCAAGGGAGCGGTGGAGGGCTGGAGGGGATGTCTCCCTTCTGAAGCCATCAGTGAGAGCGCCTTGGGGTCCCCTGGATCATCAGTGCCAACTTCCAGTCTCCAAGGCCGGAACTTTGCCCACACATGTTGACAGGTGTGTACTTCTCCCTGACAAGGGAGCCCCGTGCCATTTCTGAGTTCAGCTCAAGAGGAACTTATGTCTAAGGTGCCCCACACTGTGTGCTTTTATTTGGGAAACTAGGACGGGCTGAGGACCTCCATGTAGATAGCTTTTGAGTCAGCTTCCCTGTGGGACACTGTGAGGCCTGCCTGTGGCGGAGGTTCAGTTTCACTCCTGCAGCAGGACGGCAATGCTCTTCCCGGCAGAGAGTCTTTGTCTTGAGAAACACCAGCAAGGAGCGCTGTGAATGTCTGCGTCGGAAAGTCTGAGTCACCCGGGATGCACATGCACTCCTTGATGGAAATGTGAAATTAATTTTGTACTAAATAAAACTTGAAAATGGTTTCAATTATGGGGGAGGGGGTGTGTGAAATGAAGACAGTAGTTCCACTATGCTATACTCTTGTTTCATTGCTCTGAAGAATTTTTCAGAAATCATCCTTGGTAGTAGGTACGGCTCCATTTCCTAAGGACATTGAGCTTGCGAACACTGCAGGGTGTGGTGGCACCTCCTACAGAACGTGTCGCCGTACAGAGAGGGTCTGTGAGTTTGTTGGAATGGGGAGAAAAGGAAGGAACAGCCGAAACCACTTTGGCTCAGTGGATAGAGCATCAGCCTGCGGACTGGAAGGTCCCAGGTTCGATTCCAGTCAAGGGCATGTACCTTGGTTGTGAGCACATCCCAAGTAGGAGGGGTGCAAGAGGCAACTGATCAATGTTTCTCTCTCATCTATGTTTCTGACTTTCTATCCCTCTCTCTTCCTCTCTGTAAAAAATCAATAAAATCCTATATAATAAAAGAAACATGCAAATTTGACCTACCTTCGCTACGCTACCAGCCAATCAGGAGTGGGGGACGGGGTCGAAGTGGTGGTGGCAGCTGTGAGCACCTGGCCCCCGGACGTGGAGACAGAGAGGCGGTGGTGGGGAGCGCCCGGCACAGGGGGCGGAGACGAGGTGGCAGCAGCGTGGTACTCCAGCCAGAGCAGAGAAGACTGAAGGCTCCAGCTGGAGTGAAGTCTCCAGCTGGCCAAAGCAAAAACTGAAGGCAACAGCCAGAGGGAAGGCCTGGGTCCCAGGTTCCAGAGAAAAACTGGTCCTGGCAGCCAGGGGAAGGAAAGCCTATTGCATGAATCTTCATGCAACGAGCCTCTAGTATATTATAAAAAAAAAAAAAAGAAGGAACAGATATGTATGGAGCATCTGTGTTATGCCAAGATCAGGGCTGGGAAGTTTCCCATACGCCCTCTCATTTACTGCTCGGGACGATGACTGCCTGAGATAAAGCTTGCTAGCTCCATTTGTCTCAGATGAAGAGGTGAGCTCAAAAGGTCAGACACGGTGACAAAAGGACAGCTTGGAGCTGGCAGTGTGGGAAGTCAAGCCCAGGTGTTCCTCTCTGACTCTGAAACCCACTTTCCTTTGCAACCTACCATTGAGGAAATCCAGACAACACCCTCTCCCCGTCACTAGAGGAAGCCTTCTCCAGACAGACATCCCCCTCGTCAGCCTGGGATCGCTCTCCAACACCTTCAGTTGGGCCTGAGTTTCTAATCCTAGTCATCACACTGCACCCACTCGCAGCTGAGCCTCCTGAAGAGTCCTCACAATATGTCAGGAACTGTGATCTGTACAAAAGGGAACAAAACACAGTTCCACTTCCTGGGGGATGGTGACATCTGGAATATTTGACCTCAGTGTCTTCAACTTAACATGGCAACGGTGCCGCTTGACCTCAAGGGTGGGCATGGATTCAAAGGGCAACTGCTGTCTAGCGTGGAGCCTGGCTTGAAAGAGGAACTCAAAACCTTAATTCCTGTTGTCCCACTACCTCTACCTTTTGGCAAGAAGCAGATGACAAATGTTCTTTGAAACGTTAAAGAGCAAGGCGGAGTTGGAGGGCAGATAGCAATTAGGATTGTTTGTTCACCAGGTGTGATCAAAATCTTGGGGTGCTCACATAGGTGTGAACACACACAACACAGATCTTTTAAAACTAACCTCGGCGTGCAAGAGAGTTTCTAACCCACGGAGTCATTCAAAGACAGCTTCATGGTGGAATTCCATGGTAGCAGGATGAGGTATGGGTAGAAATGGCTTCTGGAGCCCATTTGAAAGGGATGCCCCATGGGGTCGGGCGTGGTCTCTAAATGGGTCCAAGTCAGAGCCAGAAAGGGGAAACATTTTCTTTACTCCAACATTGAACTCTGCAGTTGGTCCGGAGAAACCCTTTTTAAGAAGCCAGCACTCCTTCAGAAGGAAGTGGAAGCTTCTACTGTCAAAGCTGAATAGGTGCATCATGGCAAATATGGATAGGCCCCTCTCATGGGCCTGGCGAGGGAATCAAAGCCAAACAGGCCAGAGGAAGAAAGGAAGCCTGAGTGCGTGTGTGATATGGGGACAAGTCACCGTTCTGGGCTCAGAGGCCCGCTCAGTGCTGGACCAGGGGCTGTGAGCCCGGGAGCGCCTATCACAACCTCACTCTGAGTTTAATAAATTGTTTGGAGGACTTTTACCTACGCTCTGTCATGTGGCCTGACCGGTGAGGAGAAGGAAGAACAAGCGGAAAGTCCTGTCTAAAACTTCTAGTGCGTGCTTGGGCACTGTGCTAAGTACTTTGGTGACCTCACTCCATTTGGCTCCCGGGCTGTTCTAGAAGTGCGGGTCTCACTCTTCCCAGTTCTCTGGGAAGGAAACTAAGTTCCTGATGCATCCGTGCTTTTTGTCTTCCTAGGTGTGTCTGCTGGTAAATGCTTATAGTATGTTGACAGTTGTCAATCAGAAAGGTCAGCTCTAGCCGGTTTGGCTCAGTGGATAGAGCATCAGCCCTCAGACTGGAGGGTCCCGGGTCCTGTTACCATCAAGAGTATATACCTTGGTTGTAGGCTTGATCCCCGGCCTTGGTTGGGGTACATGCAGGAGGCAGCCAAGCAATGTGTCTCTCACATCGATGTTTCTCTGTCTCTCCCCCTCCCTTCCACTCTCTCTAAAAACCAATGAAAAAGTATTCTCGGGTGAGGATGAACAACAAGAGGTCAGGGAAATTGTCTGTTTTGAGACCACGTGCCGACATCAGAGAAAGGCAAAGCAAGACCTTCGAATCCCTGGAGGGAGTAACTTGACATTGTGGGCGAGGGAATACTTATTTACACATAAGCATCTCACTGCAAAGAATGCGCCCTTGATCCAGACCGAGTTCTGAGGTGCTGCTTGTGGGTCACGGGGAACATGGCCCTCGCCTGTGTAACGGAATCAGTGCTTTGTAACTTAGAAAACGGTGGTAGCTAGAGTCACGATGCAAGTCTATTTAGGTTTGGCAAATCAACAAGGTGTACATGCTCACTGAAAACAAATCCAAACAGAATGTAAGGGGTTTGGGGATGAGCAATACGACCTGGAAATGGTGGGAAGATTTTTAAATGGACTCATCACAAGTCCCCAGTGTCCTGAATTCCAGTTGCCTTTCCTGTGCTCATCTGAAAGACAACGATTAAACATCCTCCTGCCATTCGAGGCTTACTGACAAAGGGGTTTTCAAATTGTGTTCCTTGGAACCCCAGGGTTCCTTGGAGGATGCCCCATGGGGACCCCCTGAAGAAAGGCTATGGTTAATCTGGAGGACTCTTGGCTGTCTACCTCTCATACATCTCTTCCCTCCCTTCACCCCGTCTTCACTTTAATCACCCCGCCTTCAACTCTGCTTTTATTGGTTTTACGGATTGGCCTTCCCCCATTTGGTTTCATTTAGAAAAGCTGCACTAACAACAATTTCTAAATCAAGGCTTTGGGAATGGTAGCTGGAGGAGGCTCACACACAAAGCCCTCCTCTGAGGAGACTTACCTTTTAAGGTTAATGGCTTGGAGAGGTTCACCTGAGGGAGTGCGGGCCAGGATTTGGGGGAGCACGTTGCACTTTCCAACATCATGTCAGCTTTCAGGGCTCAGGAAGAACAAAACCGTTGTGAAAAAAAGACACATCAGAGAAAGAACAAAGGGTGGCAACACCACCAGTGAGATCAGACTCCCTTTAGCCCACAGCCTACTGATTGGGGTTCTCTGATGAGGCAGACAGGCTCGTGGAAGGCTGCCAGGAACTCTGCACATCAAATTGCTTTTGCTGAGCCAGCCCAGTGGAGCCGTAAAGAGCTAAGGAGTCCCAGGGGAGGGCTGGGAAAGGATCGTCTCTGTTTCTCTTCCCCCCGATGGGGGCCTTTTTCGATTAGGAAGTCGAGTGTGAAGGAAGTTATCGGGGGTGAAATCAACTCAGCAAGAAACCTTCTTAGACCAAAGCCCAAGGAAAACCAATAAAACCCTTTGGGCCGCTTCATGCTTATCATATGTTGTGCATGTCGGCCAGCTCGCTTTACAGCAATGACAGACACCCCCAAACAAAACACTGAGCTCTCCAAAAGGCTCGCCAAGTCCCCAAAGCATGGCCTGGTTCTTTCTGGGGGCACAGGCTACATGAAACTCGAATACAAGCAAATTTCAGATGCACTCTTTCTAAGTGGAGGATGGAAATGAAATGTTGCCTGTTCTATGGACTGGAGATTCTATTCAACTGAGAGAAACAAACTGCCCCCCCCCCCCCCAAAAAATGCAGAATCTTAAATAAATGGCTGGTTCTATTTTTCTTAGGTGAGGAGCTATCTGGGGGCGCTGAGGTGGGAAGAGGCTGAAGGCGGCAGCATTTCGTTCTTGGCGATCTCCTGCTTTCTTCACTGCAGACTAGTGGCTGCTGACACTTCTCCTCTGGCACCTCCCTCACAACCTCCGCAGGATGAAGGGGGCAGACAAGGGGTGCATCAGCAGGCAATGGTGAGTCTGAGCTCCTCCTTTCCCTCTGCTCCCATCCCCACCCAGGGAGGAGCTGTTCGGGAAACTTCACCCAGTAACTTCCACTTTTATCGCTTAACTGGAACTATGTCACACGCTGTCCCATTGGCAAAGAGAGCTTGGAGATAGAGTCTTTTTGCTGGGCATATTGTTGTCCTCAACCATATTGGGCACGTTTCCAAGGAAGGAGGGGCAGAGGCATACCATTCTGACAACAAGCAGTGCCCAGCAGGCCTCTCGGACCATTCTTAGCTCTTCCATGTGGGGACACACCACACTGCCTTCTGGCCCGCTCCCCTACCTTTTAGGAGCTGTTCTCACTGGAGAGTTGCTGTGGTTTTCATTTTGCAGTGGCTTCTTCTTTTCCTCCTGTCCTCAGGCTCTTGGTTGGAATATCACACCACAGCCCATATGAGTGTAGGTAGCGGGCACGTCTTTTTCTCTGGTGAATGATGGTTACAAATGTGGCCCCCATGGAGTCATGTGGCTGTGTGGGACCAGTCAGATTTGGTCCTTTGGTGCCAGGTTTGGGGAGATGAGATGGTGGCTGCAGGGTTTCCTTTATGGTTTTGCTGTTGTGAGTTGAGGGGGCACCGATGTCAAGTTCACGCAACTTGTCCAAGTGTCATTGTTCCACAGACGCAGCTGAGAGAGGATAAGGCAGATGGTTCAAACTTGCTGTTTCTTCCCCAAATGCTGGCTATGCTTTTGTTCCCTCCTCAGTAGCAGTGATCTCAAATACTACTTTGAAAAAAAAAGTGAGGTCCTTTGGTCTACATAAAGCTTCCTTCTTTTCCCTTAAACTTCTAGTCTTTCTCCCCCTCCTTTCCCAGCAGGCTGGCTACGCACCTCCACTCCTGACCTCCTATTGGGTGGCTCTCTCTCTCTCTCTCTCTCTCTCTCTCTCTCTCTCTCTCTCGTTCTTCTTGTACTCACTCACTCCTCGTCACACGTAGGAGTAGTAAGTGCTCAGAAAAAAACAACAAAAGGTAAACCTGAACGTTATAGCAACTGTGTGCTCTGGTTTGGAAAATTATTGATGATTTTTTTAAAGGAATCAGTTTCTTTATTTTTGTATACGCTTTCTAATCTTTTGACATTAAGCATATTTTAACCAGAAAATACCTTGCACTTAGATAACTGTCTATCTACTTATAAAAACAAGTCAATAAAAGCATCAGAGGGAAGTGGACTCAAACCTTATTCTTTCATAGTTCAGCAAATGTCACTAACTTGGTTTCCTCCGCCATCAAATCCAACCATAACACCTATTCTCCATTCTCCCCTGGGCTTTTGTGAGGACTAAATAAAGTACTGTATGTTAAATTACCTGTAGTAAAGATTAGTTTTTTAAAAAACTAAAAGTCCATGGTTATTTAGCTTTTTTTTTAGCTTTTTACCTAATGTCCTTAATCTGTTGCACTGCTATCCCCTCCAGCATACCATATTGCATTTAATCGGCATCACTCCTTATCCCCTTTTGGCTGTGACAGGTTTCCAGACTGGCTTTGTTTTTGGTGACTTTGGCAGTTTTGAGAAGTATTGGCCAAAGTATTTTGTAGAATGTCTCACTATTGGAATTTGTCTGATGTTTTTCTCGTGCCAAGACTGGGGTTATGAGCTATTGGGCATAAGACAACAGAGGTAAAATATCATTTTAACACATTATATCAAGGGTTCCAACTAGCCACATGTTGTGGCTATCGTTGCTGACCTGGATCACCTGGCTGGAGTATTTGCCTCTTATGTCCATTCAATTTTGTTTGTGGTCCCACTATACATGCTAGGACACAGTTCATGACACATGCAACTCACTGTGCAAGTGCACCCAAATGATTCACATGTTTGGGTGTTGCAACCATGTCCCATTGCCAGGAAGTTTCTGATACTCTCAACTTGCCTGCTTTTCTCGTCCTAGACCAGTCACAGTTTGTAGACCAGCCGGAATCCCTGGCCACACTGTTCGTAGCATTGTGTTAATGCAACACAGGAGGTTCAATAAATAATTTGAGACAAAGTGATTCAGAAGCAAAAGGTACAACTGAGTTGGAACCTTGACATCGTTGCAGTGAGAATGGGAAGGGATCTTGGGGGAGAATCGTTTCAACCCCCTTATCTGACAGATATGCAATGTGAGTCTTGGGGGTATGAGAGTTTGGCTCCTCATGGAAACATGTTTTCAGGTCGATGCTAAGCCAGGTCTCCAGACCCTAACCAGAACGCTACTCACCATCTGACTCTGATCGGTGTCACTTCAGGTTCTCCCACAGGGAAGAGCAGGGAGGAAACAGAGGGAAGTGGACGGAAGCTTTGATCTACAGCAAAGCTAAATTTCTCCCTTTCTGATCTCCTGCTATTCTGTTAACACTTAAATGAGCAGCTCAGGAAACCAAAACGTTTAAGGAGAGGCAGAGAGGCTCACTTGGATATAGTTGGCATTCTGACCATCGGAGGTAATTCATGCTTCTAAGATAAATAAGTGGGTCTCTTCTTGGCACCGTCCCATCTGTGCTGTCCCAGGGCAGGTCAGAGAGAAGGAAATCCAGGCCGAGGATGGAAAACAGATTAGTGAGTGGAGGTGCCCCCCTCCTCATGGCCTGCTCACTCTACTTCCCTCACAAAAAAGATGGAGCGGAGATGTGGGTGAAGGACTAGGGAAACAGGAAATAAGGGACATCGGAGAGGTTTACTCATTTGGCTTCTTTTCCTGTAGAAATGTATTTAGGATTAAATTAGACATGACATTGAGTAGACTCCCAGAGGAGAAAATATTTTCTTATACCTGAATGGGCTCTGGGAAAATGGAACAGCTGGGCCACCAGGCTTGCTTGGCCAGGGTTTGGTGGGAAGGGTAGGTCCCACGTGATACAGTATAATATACTCATACACCACATAGGATCTGAGGTGTAGTGAGTGAGGGGATTCTGGGGCCACCTGCTTCTTAGCCACCCCATGTATGCTTTTGAAGGTTTCAAATTTAGCAGAGAAAGGTGGATAAGAAACAGATGTTATACACCTGGGGATCGCCCCTACATCACAACTTCCCATGAATGCCCATCGCTCCTCACTGTGGGCACAGGGGACCTACAACCCGAACCCACCCTCTGTCTCTAACCTCCCTTCTCTCTCTCATGTCACTCTTCACCTCCATCCTTTTGTACATTCTCCTTCTTCATCCCGGAAAGGCCTTCCACCTCCTCAGTTGTGGAAATTCCATTGAGTCTGGAAGCCCCAGCTTAAATATGACCTCCTATGAAAAGCCCATTGCAAGCTCCCCAGGCTCAATGAATATCCCCATCCCCATCCCCATCCCTGCGGCCTGTTCAACGCATCTGCAATCAGACTTACAGCATTGCTTTCAGCATTCGCTTACATCAGTGTCTACGCATGGCTTCTGTGTGCCAGGCACAGTGTGAAGGGCTTTACCTAACTCTCTTCCTTAATCCCACCAGGATCTATCAAGTAGGAGCTAGGATTATTCTCCTTCCTCAGACAGGAAGCGGAGCCTCTGAGACGCCAGGTAATTTACTCAGGGTGATCAGTCAATACAAGAGGGATTTCAATGCAGGGCTTTCTACTCTGGAACCCTCTCCCTCTGCCTGGCTAAGCTGCCCTAGGAGCCGCATCCAACCCTGCATGGGTTATCCACAGACCTAACTCCCCATGCAGCCCCCACCCTCTGCTGCAGGTGTCTTGGGAGCAGAATTCCCTTCAAATTACTCTCTGGGCTCCCCTTGACCTTGGCCCATAGGAGGACTGAGGACTATTTGTTGGTCACTGTAACTTGCTTGAGCTCTCTCACAAAATCTTATTGCAGTAACGCCTTTGACTCAGAGGCTATTGCTGGTGCTCCTCGTGTAAGGAACAGCCTGGCAGTCAGAAAAATCCGAGCTGAGTCTTTGTGGCTGGCACGTGATTCCGCAATAGTCAGGACTTTCACAGCTAAAAACAGGCGGCTTTTCAGTGTCTGAGAAACCTTTTTATTGGAGACCAAACTACCCAACTTGAGCTCTATCCATCTCAGATCCATTGCAAACTTGACACTTTTCACATCCCTCTGTCACCGTGGCCTGGCCAGTGGTCTGTTTGAGATGAAATCACAACTCTGCAGCTGACAGCTTCTGCACCGCCAGGGGGGCCTTTGGAAGCCATGGGGTTTTCTCTCTCTGGCCCAGGACAAATCCCAGTTTTTAGACTTTCAAAGTAGCTCAGGGAATGGAAAGGCAGGCCTGAAAAGAGAAGTTAATACAAGCAAACTTACACACACACACAGACTGTGTGTGTAGGCGTACCTCATAAGCATTCAATAGGTCTGCACAGAGTTCCCTGGCATGACCTTGAGAGGAGAGAAGTAGAGGTCTTCAGGTGAAAATTCATGGTGTCCTCAGACAAGGAGAACCTTCACCACGAGGCTCTGAGCGCACTTTCCTCTTCTTGGGGAGGTATTTCTCAGCTATTCCCATGCCTTCCTTTCCCCACATGATGTTACCAAGCTTTCCCCACCCCGACCCCTTTGGGATTTGAATGATTACATGACATTCATAATTTAATTCGTAGGACGGGCCTCTTGACAATGCTCCTTCCTCCGTCATAAGAAAATCGCGTATCCTTTTGTTTATTCATGTCCTCAGATTTCAGGTTTGTCTCCATGCAAAACATAAGTGTTTTTTAAACTGTGTTTCTCAAGGTTTTGCATTGTTGTGGCCATAGTTGGGGTTTAATGTTGACTTTAAGCTGTTTCCAACTATTTTTACAAAGGGCATGTCCTGATATTAGAGGGGGCTAGAATTCTGTCCTGGAGTCTAGTCTGTATTACCTGAAGGCATGAGCTGTGGGCAGCAGGAGCCTGGTCCACTGCAGGAAGATGGGGTCATGAGAGAAATGGGTCTGGAGATGAGTCCTTAATCATCAAAGTCAAGGCTGGTCCGTGTAAGTTCCTTCCCCAAACTCAGGGGCTTCAACAATCATGGTTGCTCACACATTTGCAGGTTGGCTTGAGGTCTTCTGCTTTCTGCTGTGACCATTGGGGTTGTGGGAGCTTCTTGGTTATCTCTTCAGTTCTGCTCCAGATGGTACAAGTGGTCAGGTGGAAATGAAAGTCTCAAGTTCAGGCTAGTGAGCTGCTATTCTCACTTCTGTCCACACACCATTGGCTAAGGCCAGTCACATGGCTGACCCATTGGCACAACTATTGGCATAGCTAAGCTGAACCCGCCGTGCATCTCAGAATGCCCTTCCTTGCATGGTTCTGGGCTGGGGGTGGCCATAAGGGAGCTGTGCACATGATTTGGAAGGTGGAAGTGAAGCCAATCATGTCAAGGACTGTCGCAAATCACCACTGAGGCCCTGCTGGATGACCTTGGCATGGGGCAAGCAGTCAGCCCACCTTAGCTCCTCCCTGATCTAGTTCTTAAGCTTCTCTAAGTCATGGGCTGATTCATAAGCAGTTCCCAGGACAGAGAAATGCATCAGCCATTGTGGAGATCTACATGAAAACTGGGGGCTTTGGAGTCAGGAGACACCCATGTGGGAACTAACTCAGCCTTTGGGCCCCAGTACGCCATGATTCTCCTCCACTTCACATACAGCTTCCTTCCCACGTGCTGGCTCCATTGACTTCACGCCTACACATGCTAGCACGACACCCTGACACGGACTGCCCGACCCACTCCCAAGATCGCATAAGAGCCAATCCCTATAATAAATCCATCATTTCCCTCATGATTCCACTTCTCTGATTAAACTGTTCTGTGCGAGCAAGGAAGTGCACTTGTCCCAAGATAAGGCCAGGGCAAGGGAGGGTGAAGAATTGGGGACAGTGATTCATTCTCTCGTGGTCCTAATCCAGTCTTTAGAAAGACAGAAAAATCCTTCCAAACCCTTTCCGAATCTTTTCGTAAGGGTTAAGGCAAATGGCATTCCAGCTGACTTTCAGAACACAGCGACTTTTTAATCAGTATGCCCCACATGGCTTCATTGCAGCTTTAACTCTGCTGCACTACGCATTTTAAATGACCTGGGAGACTTCCCGTCAGTGACCCCCGCCCCCCCCCCCAAGTGAAATCACCAGTACTTCATTGTAAAGGGATTTTTAAAAAGTAGGCTCCCTTTTCAATCAAAGCTGAAGGTCTAATTACACGCTAACAAATGCTCCTCCAACAAAATTATGTAAAATAATTAAATTTCTAAGGCCTAAATCCTGACCTACTTCCTTTTGAAGGAATCTTTGGTAGGGGAATAGGGTAGAATAATTAAACAGCCTGGTCTCTTTAGAGTTCTCTTTCACAGGATTTGATCTTTCGTGTAAATAATTTCTGCTTTCCTTTGCCTCCTGCCCTCCTGAGTTCCCCATTTCTTACTGGTCCAAGCTGTGGGCTTAAGGGACACTTTAAATGGTGAATTTCCTCAGAAGCCTTTTGTGCCTTTATTTTTTCTTCAAACACTTTTGGTTTGCCGGGCCTGGGACAGTGGCTTTGGGGCTTTGGGGGAGATAAGACACATCGCTGTGTCCCTGACAGCTGAACTCAAGAAAACCTCTCACACACGCATACGTCATCCGATGGGCTCCCTGTCATTTTGATGGCTCCTTCTGACAGTTCCGATCTAGTTTTTCTCTCACATAGGGGTATCGGTTTCAAGGTTTAGAGTTCTTAGGATTTAGAATCTTTGATTAAAAATGTGAAATTTAATCCTGAATCAAGGGCGGGGAATGTGAGCAAGGCTAGCCCGCCTGCCTCCCGTAGAAGACTCGGTGGCCAGTATTTATTATGGCAGCGCTCTGCTGTTGCAGACCTCCTGTGAAGATCGTGTTGGGGGGCTGCCACACAAGGCGTGCATTATAAGGCCCAGGTTAGGAGGAGGGCGGGTGGGACAGCGACCGGCTGAGATGCACCATTATCTCACGGGTCTGCATGCCTATGGAGCATGTGATGACTTTTGTTTTTTTATAGCATGTAGGATATTTTCATTGTAGATGAAGCATCAGACCTATTTTCACTCAAAGGAAGAGAAACAGAACGAGGGTTGTGTCTGTGGTGTGTTCTGACTAGTGCCCCGGTGGCCCCTGTCCCCTCTCATGGGGGCGAATTTATGACCAGGCGCCAAGACATTCGCTTCATCATCTGAGTGGTGGTCTTCTGACATCCAGTGTAAACAGGAGTGTGGCTATTGTGCCTGAAGAAGGTATTGTTTCCGGTTGGTTTAGATAAAAATCCAGTGAAGCTTGGTGTGTGTTTGGTGGCCTACAAAGCAAGCAAGCATGCGGCTGACATTGACTTTGTTGTCAGAGGTTCCCAGGCCACAGGGACAGGGCTGAAGGGTGAAAACAAGGCAGTATGTGGAAAGAAAGTGAATTAGTGGCTCCTGAGCACGTAATGAGGGCCAAGGCGGTTACTTGCGCTATCCCTTTCGTCCTCACGGCAACCTATAAGGTGGGTATTGCTGTCCATTTTCCCAGAGGGAGGGAACCTCAGGTTCTGAGACTGAGTTGCCCACGTTGCTAGACATGGTGGAGCCGAGAGCCTGCCTGGTCCCCTTGATTCTGCAGCTTAATCAGGCTGCCACTTCCTAAAGGGGACCTAGGGCGGGAATACAGGGGCTGATTTGTGGGAAAGAGAAATGATGAGAAAGGGGCCATGGCCAAGTGCATTTTGGGAATGTTACATCAGAGATGCATTTTCATTTAACTTTTTTTGTTTTATTTTGACTTTTCAATTACATTTTACATGGAATATTATTTTGTATTAGTTTCAGGTAAAACAAAGACATGTAAGTCATTTTTTTTAAAAAAGCTTCAGGACTTCTCAGAGCCACTAATATACAACTATGCAGTATTTCTCAAACTTATTTGACCTACAAATGTTTTGTTATTTTTATTTTTCAAAAAGTGGTAATAATATTAGGAACCTCACAACACCATCTGCCCCTCAAATGCATTTCAGTGGAGATTTGGTGGCGTCGCTGCTCTGAGGAATACCCATGTCTCTCCTGCGGTGGGCTTCATGTTCCCACACACCTGCCGCAGCCCCCATAGCACATGCACTGTGGACACTGAGGGAAGGCTGCTTGGGCATTTTGCTCTGTGATGAGAGCAAGCAGCACACCTGAATCTGTATCCAAGGCAGGTGAGCATGGGAACCCACTCCTTTGCTTTTCATATTGAGCGCGAGCCCTCTGGCCCCTGGTGGGTGGGATACTAGGCCCTCCTCTCAGCCCTGCCACTTGCATGTGCTTCCCTCTCAGGATTCTATGCCATGCTGGTGCAGGGGGCAGGCACACACATGGCTAATGATGCTACAGTATGCTATCTGGTGATGGTGGAGAGATGCCCAGAGTATAAAGGGAGCACAGAGGGGCAGGCGGGGCAGGTGGGGAGAGCTGGATGGGTTGCATGGGTCTTAAAGATGGAGAAGGACTTAGTCAAGTGTATAAAAGGAAAAGGCAGTTCATTCAGGGAGTGGGACTAGCAAAGGTCTGGAGCCTGAGACAGCGCAATCTGCATAAGGACATAGAAGCTGTTCCGGCAGTGGCTGCACAGAACCTAGGGCGTGGGGGCAGGTTGGAACTGAGGCCCATGACAGTGGGGTCCACGATGGAAGACCTTGTATGCTGTTTAAGAAATGAGAGTCATCCTGGAATCTATGGGGAGATATTGTGGGGTGTGAAGGAAGCCAATGTTGGGATTGGACTTAAGTTTTGACAAGACACTCTGTGGACAGGCACAAGCCCAGGGAAGATAAGACTAGTTACAAAGAGGTCAAGGTGGGAGGACTCACCTGCTCCACCGCAGTGTGAACAGAGAGGGAGGGAAGAAATGAATTTGCTTCACATTTAGGGGGACAAATGACAACTGAGAGTTGACTGGCACTGAGGAATGAAGAAGAGTGGGAACACATACTTCAGCTAGAGCACGGGCTAGGAATGAGGGCCTTGCCTATTCATCTGGATCTTTTACATCAAAGGGTGTGAGATAGTTCCATATGCGGAAGCCCCTTTGCTAATATCCTCATATTCTCCTTGATCCATGGTCGGCAAACTGCGGCTCGTGAGCCACATGCGGCTCTTTGGTTCCTTGAGTGTGGCTCTTCCACCAAATACCACGGCCTGAGCGAGTCTATTTTGAAGAAGTGGCATTAGAAGAAGCTTAAGTTTAAAAAACGTGGCTCTCAAAAGAAATTTCAATGGTTGTACTGTTGATATTTGGCTCTGGTGACTAATGAGTTTGCTGACCATGGTCTTTGGTCATTTGTTCTCTGCTGAGGCCTGGAGAAAATTTCTAGGGCACCGGGGACAGAGGTCTGGACCTGGGTTTGCATGCTAAGTCATCTGCAACTCAAGTTAGGATGAGACAAAGCCACAGGGTATGAGGTAGGACCTTGTCCCTTATGTGCATGCAGCATGGCCTGGCTATGGTACTTCGGACTAGTTGTGCAAACTGTAATGTCCTTGTCAATTGGCGATGGGCTCTGGGAGGCACAGGTTGAGGGTGATCTCCTTGTAGCATCTGTGTGTGTTGGCCAGGATGGAGGCAATCCATTGTCCTTCACCAATGACGTTGTGGCAGACATTCTCTCTCTCCCCATGATGGCTCCATCAGCCCAAATGTGCATCCGGCATGTGCTGGGAGAGCTTGTAGGCCGAGCCTCAGAGGCCTCTGATCTTGGGCAGATTCCTAAATGAACCTTCACCGCCTGGAGAACCGGAGTGAACTGGTGCTTCCACAGCATGGAAGCAAGCTTGTCTAATGAACTTGAACGTTTCCCTTGTGGGCCTGCTAAATTGTGGGAAATAAATATGAAAGCGCTTTTAAGACGCCCCCTAATCCCAGGGTGAGCACAATTACTCTTTTGTTTACCTTAGAGTAATGGGATCATTATCTAGGTGCCCCTTTTGGATGAAGCCTGGAAACGTGTTAACCTGCTGACTTTGTTAATGGTAATTTAGGAAAACCTCTCAGGCTCCAAGCCCAGCTCTTGAAAGCCAAGTGCCAAGTGATCTTGCCTTGTTTTCGATGTTGACCTTCATTAAAGAGCTGCGTAAACATAGCCCAACGGTGACTCGGTGGATGTTTGGTGCCAGCCAATTAGGTCAATTGGCTTTTGCTGGCTGACGGTGTGTTTGATCTGCCAGCTGTAAAAGGTGTTGGGTGTGGTTGGTTGACCTGGACCCGAAAAAGGGGAGGCCTCCCCTCTGTATCCTGTTGTCCTGTAACAGAGACTGTAGCGCTAAGAGGGGGAGCCAGTGGCTTTCCACCTCAACTGTGACAGTCTCATTCCCCAGAGCCACCCCAGCTGCCTCTCTTCCCCCCACCCCACTGCCTGCCTCCATCTGCCCAATTAGACCCACTGAGGCCACACCCGCTCGCTGCCTTCCTGGTTTCACTCAGGCGACCCTTCCTCCTGGCCTTTGGAAAGCATGATGGATCGGTTTGAAACAAAACCATCCCCTTCCCAAACTGAAAGGTTCCTTTTAACGTTGGGGAACAACTCGAAACCGCTGGAGAAAATCACGTGCCAATTATGTAGAAACCCTTTACCGCAAGGTAGAAAGGAAGCCATAATTCGGAGTGGAGAGGAGGGGGTGCTTATGTTTGATTGAAGTCATGTGTTTCCATTTTGTAAATAGAGAGGAGGGAGAATCCACAGGGTGGACAGCTGATATAATGCAGCTTCTATTCCCAGGCAGAAGAAGGGGTGGCCCTGTCGCTTCACCTCCTCAGAGCAGGGCTGCTTGGGTGTCAAGAATCACAAGGGACTCCTGTGCTTGGAAGGGAGGTTGTCAGCCTTGATCGCACAATGCCAGGCTCTCCCAGAATCATAGGCCTGGAAAAGAAGGGACCTTGTTATGTCCATCATCCAGCCAAGAACAGGAACCTTCCCTCGGAAAATACCCTGCCCCCAATCCAGGATGAGCTTTAAAACACCGAGGGTCTGTGGTTGCTGGCAGCTGACAGTCAGACTTCACCCTCAGCCTCGCTGAGTGTGTTGGAACGAAATGGTGAAAGGTGAGCCACGCTGTGAAAACTGTCTTTCCTTTCCTGCCTGGCAGCCCCAGCCGATGGGACTCTGAAACTTCAAGTTCCCTCGTAGAAGCATGTCTGCAGGTGACTGCACTGGGGAAGCAGGGAGGACCCAGGAAGGGGAAGATAAAGCCCCTTCCTTCCCATTGTCATTATAGAGAGTAGATGGGCATAGTGGGTCAATTCTGGATATGGGGGGTGGGCACAGTAGGTCAATCGATACCTTTCCAGGTGTATGGCTGGTAATCTCTGATGCTTGGCTGCTCTGGCTTGGAAGTTGGGCAAACTTGGATGTAGTCCCAGCTTTCCCACTTAACCAACCAGTGGCATGACATTTGGCTCTTTCCTGTACCTCAAACTCTTCGTCTGTAAAATGGGGACATGTACTTCCTTCATTGAGCTGTTATGGCTTAAACTATAATTAAGAGTCATGTGACATCATACAAGTGAACAGCAGGCCCTTCCCATTTTGGGAAAATCACTTCCTGAAGGCCAGCACTCACATCCCCTATTTTAAATGTCCTACGATGCACCAAGAAGATGTCTTACCTTCTGGGTAAGGCCTGGACACACTCAGATCGTTCTGCATTCTCCTCAGGCCACTTTGGGTCACTCACCTGTATTTTGGTGACTGTGATAAGTGACCATCTTGATTGCTACCCAGCTAAACCACTTTTCTCTTGTTAATTTTTAAAATAGAAACATGTTTTACTTCCAAGTGAAAATAGATTGTTGTTGGCTTGTTGCTCCAGGACTTGGGGTGCAAGGCTTCTGTCCCATGCACTGTATAGACAGACCCTTCTCATCTAGTCTGCTCTTCATTCAGTTCTGCAAATATTTCATGATGGCTAAGGGGCTAACAGGGTGATCTGTTTAATCTTCTTAACTGCTTCACTTTTATTTCTGATCTCCTGAGAAGGGGAGGGAGTACAGAGTATTAAGTCACTTCCTGGAAATTCCTCAACGAACAAGCCAGGTGGGGTGGGATTGGAACCCAGGCTGTCTGACCCCTAACTGCCTGAGCATGAAGGACCGTGCCCTCCCCGACTGGGTGTTCCTTCATCCTCTTAGGAGAGATTGCATGGCATCTGGAGAGAGCCCACATCGAGAATCACAAGTCAAACAAATCAAAAGACTCCCTTGTGAGCAGTGAGGGGTGGGGGATAGGAAATGGAACCTGTGGCTCAGACCCACTTGGGTGGCTCCCACCCGCGCTAGTTCCTCCCTATCCTCATGGTCAACTGATGTCTCAACTGCACTCCACTCTCAGAGCACATCAACCTCCAATGTCTCCGAGATAAACTTGTATTATTTTAAATGGGAGGGAAAAAGGCGTCCACCATTGCTTCCCAAAGACAAGTCACTTTTGATATCCTAAAACAAACTTGGTCACCAACTGCCTGCCTCTGGCCAGTGAAAACTGTCCTCAATCGTTACCAAGGTCTGTACTCGAGCGACTGCTCCTGCCGCTGCTCGGCAGTCTCATAATTGTGTTTCTGTTCATGATTTATGTCCCAACCACACATCTGACAGATTTTTCCTGTTATTTGTTTCACCAACAGAATCTCCCAGGCTGTCCCTCGGTCTGAGACAGACTGGCTCTGTTTTGCTTTTAGGATTTCCCCCCTTCAGGGCATCAGACCGTCCTGGGTTTGCAGAGTGGTTTGAATGCGTTTTTCTCGTGAGACAACATCTTGAACTTGTGGGCAACGCATTCACATTGAGCAGAGGTAGCCCGGGCTCATGGGACAGACCTAGACTTTTGGGAGGGTGGACCCTCTGAACATTTCTGGGGTAGTTTGTCATTGTGGGATGGGTAATGGAGGAGCCTCGCAGGTGAACAGCACCGTCATTTGTCGCTCCCCAGAGAAGGATGGTCTTATCGTCTTATCGGGGCTGACTGTCTGAGCTGAGGAGATGGTGGCGGAACTCTGAACAATATTTTTTCTTGAAAGGCTGGGAGTCAGCAAACCCCAGCACTCTGGCTCCCTCTGAGGCAGCTGACCTAATCTTACCCTGATGTAAGCAATTTTAATTCATTGAGATTCTGCCTAATGATTCTAGCGATTTACATTGTTGTCATTCTTGAGCGTTATTATGTTTTCAAAGAAAGGGATCGGGCCTGTGGAGACGTTGTCCTCTAAATGCCTCCTTTGAAGGACCCTGCACCATGGAAGGCAGAGGAGGGAAACAAAGGGGGGTCTTCTGTGAGGCAGCCAGGGTCTCCCCTAAGAACTTCGGGAAGAACAGCGTCTATTGTACTCACATGGCGTTCAGGTACCTGTCATCCTTATCGCTTGGACTGAATCCGAGTGGCGGTCCTTGTGTCTGTAGGAATTTTTCAGGTTCCCCTGTGCTCGGGTTTGGGTTCATCCAGTATTTTTCTCCAAATCAGGGTCCCCTTGATTCCAAGGAAGTGTGTGTGTGTGGGGGGGGTTCCTGCCACCCCAGAGATGGAAAAGACCCTTTGCAGAACACTCAGGTCCAGAAAGGAAACTGTGAGGGCAACCTGTGGGTATTTGAAGACTTGGAGGAAAATGAGAGTGAGGAAAATGAGGGCAGAGACGACACAGTCCTCACAGCAAGGACGCCTGCTGAGAGGGGACAAGATGTGGTCCTGGTGAGGTGGCTCAGCATCATTAAGGTGCCGGTTTGGGTCCTTCCTTTAACACTGGCTGTGAGTCTACGGTACACCAGGCACTGCCAGGGGCTTGACAAGCCCATATCACCTGTCACTTGAATTACTCTGATCTTCCTTCCATCCTCTCCCTACTCTCCATAATCTGTTATCGACAGAACAGCTGAGTGATGGATATTCAGATCTGCCACACTTCTCCCCAACCCCCCTTACTCCTGCCCCCCCACAAAGGCCTTCCACATCTCTCAGAATATAGTGGTTGACAAGGGTGCACAAAAATCTCTTCCCTAGGCTGGGGGGGTGTTGGGGAGGGAGGGAAAATAGATCAACCAAAGGACTTGTTTGCATGCATGTAAGCACACCAATGAACACAAGACACTGGGGGGAGAGGGACGAGGGCATGCGACAGGGGGTAGGGGAGGCTGGGGGAAGGTCAATGGGGAACAAAAAGGAGATATATGTACTAATATATGTAATACTTTAAACAATATAAATAAATAAATAAATAAATCTGTTCCCTGACCCCCAGCCCCGCCCCCACACTCAGCACTTTGAAATTCTCATTTAGCCACTGAGATGGCCTTAGACCTCTGCTCACCCCGTCATCCTTTGTTCATGTCTCAGCTTTAGCACTGACGGAGATGTCATCCACCTTCTCTCTCATCCTTTTCCCTCCTGCACTGGTCTCTGAGGCTCTTGCAAGAGAAACTGAGTTTTGCTCTCTTGGAATCATCCCAAGGACAAGTGCTCAGTGAGACAGGGTTGAAGAATGAATGAATGAATGAATGAACGAACGAACAGAAGATTGTGTGGTGAGCGAGCGCCTCTTCTCCATGGGCCTGCACGTGGCTCTGTTCGTGTGCTATTGTGGGAGCAGGTAGACTCCACTTTGGGCACTGTCAGTGGTCCACTCCACACCTGCTACAGCCAGTAGCAGAAACACCTCATTGTCCTGCCCCAGGACACACACAGGGGCCACCACAGGTCCATTCCCAGCTCCTGGAGACATGATGTGTGACCAGAAAACATCCTTGGCTCCCCCAGGCCCAGGCCAAGCCCAGGAGAGTTAGGGAAGGATTGGAGAAACACTCGTGAGACACCCTTCTTCCCCACCTTGTTGAGCGGTGCTTGGTAGCCCGGCCCCCACACTCTGCGGCTCCATTAGTGTCAATATTGTTCTTTGAGGCTGGGCAGGAAAACCCATCACCGGTGGGGGGACACCGGTCTGCTGTGCCTTTTCCAGAAGACTAAACCCAGTCTGGGCAGAGCCAGCGTCTCAGCCAGGCCTCCAACCCTGCTCTAGGGGAGAAGGCACTGCAGGGAGCTTGAAAGTGTGCACCCCCCCTCCCCTGCCTGCCTCTTCCCTCATCCCCCACAGGCACCCGGGGCACCTTCCATGGGCCAGGCTTTTCTCAGGGGTTCTTGGCCCCAAAAAGGTTTGGAGAAATTATAGGGGAGAGCCATTTGCTGGTGGCACACTGCCCGGGCGAGTTAATCCAGTTCCTCCAGCGGTCTTCCTGAGCAATTTCTAATTAATCCCGGAGCCCCTGTCGCAGTAGGGGTGAAGCCAGATCGTCTGGACCTCAGAAAGGTGGTAGGGACAGCATCTTTCCTGCGGCCCCTGGGCAACAGTCTTCCAGGGCTGTCGTGAGCTCCACTGGGGCAGAGAGAAAATGCTCAGGCCCGAAGGACTAGAGGGAGTGGCTGTGCTGTTCGGCACATATTCTGTTGGTAACAGATTATGGAGCGTAGGGAGAGGTTGGAAGGAAGATCAGAGTAACGGTTAGTGAGCTGCAGCTCAGGCCTGACTTTCCGGCTACTTATGTGCACCTGCTCCTGTGCTTTTCCTCCGCCGTGTAGACTGTTACCACCCCAGTTTGTCACAAAGCTGGGGGTGCCCTGGGCAAAGCTAAACTAAGGCACAGGGTCTGCAAAAGTTTTAAAGTTGATTTTAGAGAGGAAGGGAGAGGGAGAAAGAGAGAGAGGCGGAGTGACACATCAATGTCCTGTTCCACTTATTGTTGATTCTTGTGCGGGCTCTGACTGGAAAGCTCATCCACAGTGATGGCGTCATCAGGACGATGCTCTAACCAAGCTCCCCAACCTGGGTGCAGATCAGCTGTTGAGAGCCGGGGCCTAGTTCCGGAGTGGCTTTGGCTAGGCCCGTGATCAGCAAACGGCGGCTCTCGAGCCACATGCGGCTCTTCGGCCCCTTGAGTGTGGCTCTTCCACAAAATACCATGGCCTGGGCAAGTCTATTTTGAAGAAGTGGTGTTAAAAAATTTGGCTCTGAGAAGATATTTCAATCGTCGTACTGTTGATATTTAGCTCTGCTGACTAACGAGTTTGCCGACCACTGGAGGCCATGTGGGCCTTCTTCCTGTGGCTTGGTGCTGGGTGTCAGAGGGAGCGCTGGGTGTGAGTGATACACCTGGTCATCACCAGGAGGACCCGACAGTAGCCTCATTCATCTCTCAGCTGGTGTCCTCCTCTGACAGAGCAGACCTAACTCTCTTGTTTATGTTGAGTGGTTACATGTAATGTTGTATTAAAATACACTATAAACACAAAAGTGCTATTTAACTGTCAGATTTAGTTTCAAGCTTATACCTAACTAGGGGCCCGGTGCACGAAATTCATGCACTGGGGATGGGTGGTTCGTCAACCCAATCTGCCCCCTCTTACATACTGGGAGCCCTTAGAGGATATCCAACTGATGGCTCACCCCCAGCCTGCCAAGGCCTAAAGCCTGGCAAGGCTTTAGGCCTTGGGCATCCAGCCATCGCCCTGCTCAGCTCAGCCCCAGCTGCCTGCCACCACCCAGCCCCAGTGGCTGGGTACTCCCTGCCGCCTCCACCACGGCTGCTGCCGCCGCTGCTTCCTCTCACAGTGCCCGGGGACTGGGTGCTCGCTGCCACTGCCATTTCATCTCCACCTCTGGGGCCTGGCGCTCACACCCTGCCCCTGCTCCTGATTGGCTGGTAGCATAGTGAAGGTATGGTCAAATTTGTATGTTTCTCTTTTATTATATAGGATTATAATAAAAAGAGAGCGTTAGACCCAGGCTGTCCTATCGATCTTTCTGCAGCGACAGAAGCACTCTTTATCTCTGCTGCCCAAGGCAGTAGCCACTGGCCTCATATGGTGCCAAAGCCCTTGAAATGTGACTAGTGAGACTAGGAACTACATTTTTAAGTAACTGATTTAATTTAAATGTAATCAGGAGCATGTAGCTGGTTGCTGCTACAGTGGGCAGCTCAGGAGATACTTTCAGCTGGAAAGGACCTTGGAGACCAAATTGGTCCAACCCCTTGTTTCACAGAGGAGGAGACTGAGGGTCTTAGTGGGGCAGACACTTGCCCAAGATCATACATTGAGTTAGCAGAGAGCAGGCTCAGAACCAATTCTTCAAACACCCAGATAATTGCCACTTAAAAAATTCAGAATATCCCTGATTTAGACCAGGAGGTTAGAAAAGAGGAGTGATTATTATCAAGCTAACACCCACGTGAAATAAGCTGTTGATGATGTTCCAGAAAGACTTGGTTCTGCAGGTTCCCTTGGGCTAGAAGGGGAGCTGAGACCAGGGCAACCGCACCCAAAAGTGTGAAACAGCATGGGATTCTGTCCCTGGGGCCCTGACAGGGTGCTGCCTGGACCAGCAGGCCCTCCTTTCTTAGGGTCCACAGACAGAAGGCTCTGTTGAACTGCAGCACGTTCTGATGGTGACAGAGACACCTCTGGCTGGTCCGTCTCTCCGAGGAGGGGCCGTGCCGTGACCAGGGGCTGGGGGCTCCAGTGCTCTGTAACGGTAGAGCTGTGGAAAGAAAAAAAAGGCCTGTGGAGTGTTTGCAACCTCAGTGCCAAATCACAGTGTATAATTGGGCCTGATTTTTTCCATATGTATCAACAAAAACAGCCTTGCTTTCATGGGAGATGAAAGCGACCCCTTTCTTTGGTTATATTTCCTTGTTGTGGATAGTTCTCAGGTCTCCAATGGGCTCCCCATTCTCTCTATAAAATAAACCTGAATTAGGAAAAAAATAAGAAATTAGAAATTTATTATTAAGTTAGGAAAAAAAAAAAAAGCAGAAACTACCTTTATGTTTTTCATGGCTGAGAGATAGGCTATTTTCTTTTTTCCTTTTTGATTTTTTGTTGTTGTTTAACTAAAATAATATTAACTTGTTAGGGTTTTGGTGAAATCATACTTTGGGGGCAGTGAAAATGAGTAAGTACTTAAGAGCAATAGATTAATAAATATGGGTGAACTATCTTTCTTTGAAGACATTCATTCATTCAATGCTCCTTTTGTATTAGTTTGCTTGGGCTTCCCTAATAAAATACCACAGACTGAGAGGCCTAAGGAACAGAAGTGTATTTTCTCCTGGATCTGGGAGCTAGAAGTCCAAGATCAAGTGCCTACAAGTTTGGTGTCTCCTGAAGTCTCCCTCCTTGGCTTGCAGACGGCCGCCTTCTTGCTGTGTCCTCTCACATTCTTTGCTCTGTGCTTGCATCGCTGGTATCCTTTCCTCTTCTTAAAAGGACGCCAGAACTGTGGGAGGAAGTGGGGGATAGATTTGGGATGGGTAACCAAAAGTACCTATAACTATAAAAGTCACCCAACTGCTACCAGCAAAAATGACACATCAATACAATATCAATCTTTATATTTCACTGTGAATTAATGTAGGGCACCTTTTCCAGTAGAGTAGGTGGCTCAAAGCATCTTGGATAGAACTACTGACAGTTTGGGTTGTGGGGGGCTATCCTGTACATTATAGAATGTTTAACAGCATCCTAACCTCTACCCATTAGATTCCAGTAACAACCCCCCTCCAGCTGTGACAATCAGTGGTGTCTCCAGACATTGTCAAATGTTCCCTGGGAGGCAAAATAGAGAACTATTAGCCTAAACCCAGGATTTACAATCCCAAACTTGAAAGTTTTTAGTTTCTATTCCATTCCCTGTAATGTCAATTGAACTGAGTGTTAAATTGATGGTTCAAAGATGACACCATCCCTAACTGGTTTGGCTCAGTGGATAGAGTGTTGGCTTATGGCCTGAAGGGTCCCAAGTTTGATTCTGGTCAAGGGCGCATGCCCAGGTTGTAAGCTCTGTCCCGAGAAGGAGTGTGCAGAAGGCAGCTGATCAATGATTCTCTCATCATTGATGTTTCTATCTCTCTCTCTCCCTTCTCCCTTCTTCTCTGAAATGAATAAACACACACACACACACACACACACACACACACACATATATATATATATATATATATATATATATATATATATACACACACACACACACACACACACACCAGAGCAAGAGGCACAGTCCTGAGGAGTGGAAGCCTCGTCCCATTATAGATGAGTCAGAGGGAAAACCTTCCAGGGTTAGGAGACAGGGATGGTCCAGCTGGGGAGGCCAAAGCCTCCAGATATTAACCACTCCTCGACTTTGCAGATTTTACCAGGACTGCTCCCACTTTTGGGACTCAAAGGATATGAGGCCCTTGACTTGAAGATTTATATATAAAGATCCTAAAAGGGCCTTGGTTGCTTTTTGGAAAGCTTAAGCTTCTTAGGCCAAATTAGAGAACACATCTTATTTAGTTTGTGCTTGGGTTCCAGAAGCGTCAGTATTTCAGCCCATAGCAGTGATGTATGTCCCAAAGGAAGCAAACAAAAGCATCTGGGCAATCTGTAAATGGTCCAAAGTCTGGGAAATGTCCTCATGCCAGAGTCTATTGCCATTTGTGTAAAATAAGCTAACCCAAGCTCTCTTCTCTGCAAACAAGCCCTCTTCAGACCTGCTTCCCCTTCCAGCTGGTCTGTATCTGTCCTCAACAGCTAAAGATCTGGACGGATTAGTTTTCATTTGCTGTCACAATCTGTTCTCCTTCTGTTCATTCCTTGGATTCTGTCCCCAAATTCCAATGATGTTCTGGTGTGCACAGTCACCTCCTCCAAAACACCCTCATTCTATTTGACCCTTAGGACAGCGATGGACTATGCTGGCCATACTTTCCCCCACCCCTGTTCCTTAGCTCCAATTAGTTCCACAATGTCCTGGTGTTCCTCCTGCCTTTCTGCTGACTTCTTCCCTGGTTCTCTTTTCTCTCTCTGCCTGTTCTTGTTCTCTCCTCTCCTCTATGGGCCATCTTCTTCTCATCAACTCTAAACGCTAGGTGTACAGATCCCAAGTCTACATCTCTAGTCATGGCCTCTCTCCTTGGCTCCAGAGATGGGTACATTTATCTTCACATGGATGTGCCACACGTGTCTCAAACACAATCCATTTAATCATTCCCATTGTGCCATCTGCTTCAGATTCCTGTGTATTTTACCACAATCATTTCCCACACATGCATGCCACCCTTTCCACTCCCACCAGTTCAGACTATAGCTCAGCAAGTCTTTTTTTTTAAAGGACCAGATAAGAAATACTTTAGACTTTGCAAGTCATACTATCTTTGTTGCAACTGTTTAACTCTGCCTTCTATCAGCACCATGTTTCAGTGAAACTATTTACAAAAACAAACTTCTGCTCTGATCTAGCGTGCCAAGACCTTGTTTAGAAGATTGTTATCTCTCACCTGGATTGTCTCACCATTCCAGGAGCTGGTCTTCTTGCTGCAGTCTTACTTTTCTCTAAACAATTGTTTTTATCTTGCTGTCCAAAGTAAATATCTGTTGATAAATACATCTTCCTAAAATGCAGGCCTGATTAGATAATCAGACATTGAGATTCTAGATAACTTAGCTTTCTTGGAACATGACACACACTCAAGCTCTATAGTTCTTTAACTATATTCTCCAGCCTGGACTTTCTTTCCTATCCCCCAAATCCTCCTGTCCCAATTCACAAGACTCAGCCTATCAGTCATCTCCTCCATTCGCAGCCCTCCATATCTCCATTCCCAACTCGGATCTCTTCCTTTTCTATTACCCTCTTTTTTTTCCAGAGAGAAAGAGAAAGAGAGAGCTAGAAACATCAATGATGAGAAAGAATCATTGATCAGCTGCTTCCAATACCCTCCCATCCCCGGGGGATCAAGTCCTCCCCTTGGGCTTGTGCCATTGACTAGAATCAAACCCAGGCCCCCTTAGTCCACTGGTCAATGCTCTATCCACTGAGCCAAATCAGCAAGGGCCTCTATTACCCTCTTAAATAATATTACACCTCTCTCACAGTGTCATGTCATAATGAGCTGGCCTCACAGTGCAGTTACATCTACTTATGTTTGTCTACTTCCCTCAATCAAAATCTCCATAGAGGGCAGATAGCATCTTAAAATATTTTTTTTAATTCCCCAATATATTACTTTTCAAGAATAGACATTTCTCTGCCTATGTAATCTTCCATTTCAGATAAAAATTATACAAATTGCCAATGCGTAGATGTAAAAAAGGTACAGTACAGAGTTAACTAGGATGCATTCCAACTACCACCATGAAACTGTATTTGGGATTGGTAGCTTCAGTCTCAACCACCTCTTTTTTAAAAATATATTTTTATTGATTTCAGAGAGGAAGAGAGAGGGAAAGAGATAGAAACATCAATGATGAGAGAGAGAATCATTGATCGGCTGCCTACTGCACACCCCCTACTGGGGATCCAGCCTGCAATCCAGGCATGTGCCCTTGACCAGAATTGAACCCGGGACCTTTCAGTCCACAGGCCAACACTCTATCCACTGAGCTAAACCAGCTAGAGCTCAATCACCTCTTGTTCAGAATACATAGCAGACTTACTGAGTCTGTGATTAGTTTTTAGGTTTTGTTTTTGTTTGATCTTTTAATTAAAGAAAATTTATCTTGCAGAAACAATGTTGAAAGGTCTAGGAAGATGAAGCTATGATAGAAATAAAAGAAAAATTCATTTAAAAAATTAAAAAGGCAGGAAAATGGAGACTGTTGTATGCATGGGTTGAATAATTTGTCCATAAGCATGAGTTTAAAGGACCAGGAATCAACCAGACCATGTGTGAAGAGTATAATGTCCATGCAATATTAGCAGCAAGAGGGACGGTATATAACAAAGAAATGGAAACACTATAGCCAGCACTATTCAATAGGTCATTACTAATGACATCTGGCTATTTAAGTTTAAATAATTGACATTAACTAAAATTTACGATTGAATTCCTAGGTGGCATTAGCCACATCTCAAGTGCCCACCAGCCACTTGTGGCTAGTGGCTGCCATATTGGACAGCACAGGTTTAGAACTTTTCCGTCAACACCATCCTAATGCTGTTTTAACATCAGCAAAGTCCAGTGCCTCTTAGCTGAACGTTAAGTCAGAAGAGAGTGGGGCTCTGTTCGAGAAGTTAAAGTCAAAGATGGCGAACATGCTGGTGAAAGTCGGGTCCAAAACAACAGATGATTCCACAGAGTTGAGGCCCCTCCATCCGCTCAGGGAAGATGGCCAGCCCCAAGCAATGACCACAGAGACTCAATGATTCCATGTCAAACTGTGGGTCAGAATCAATTAACGGGTCATAAATCATTTAGAAGGACATAAACAGACTTTTTTTTTCTTTTTCTTTTTCTTTTTAATTAAATACAACAGACTGGGAAATATTAGACATTAGACATTGTTAGGGCAAATATTGCTCAGTGAAACTTTTGTCTTAGGGATATGTTTGTATTTCTTCATGTGAGTCGGGCCCCAAAAGTTTGAAAGCCACTGCTTTACAGAACATAGATTCCCAAGAAAGGAACAGACAGCTTTTCAAATGCAAAAAACAAAACAAAAAAAACCCAAACAAATAAACAAACAAAAACCCCCACACACCAGATTCACACTTCCTGGTGTGAGGCTGCATGTAGAGAATTCAAGCTTGAAACCCGCTCAGTCACTTGGGCTTAGAACATAAATCAGACTTAGAAGCCAACCTGTCCTTTGCTCTCACTTCCTGGAAATGTGTGAACTGTTACCAATTCCTGGCTCGTCTGCATCCCAGAAGAAATGTGTTTTGCTGCCATCGGGGCTCCTTTGCCACAGGAACAGCCCTCGCTCGCCTGCCAGGAGTGGACTGACCCCCGTGAGTCAGGATTAGCTACTTCGAAAGTGGGCGTGCCCCCGGCATGCATGTGCCAGGCAAGGCCGAGGGTTTAGGATGTGTTCCCCGCCGCACAGCCCGGCAGTCAGTCATCTTGCGACTTGGCAAAAACAAAAGCTCTATTAGATTGTGAAAGAGGAGAATAATGCTTGTCTTATTCACATATTAATATGATTTATTTAAAAACCCCAACCCCGTTGCCTCAGAAGACTTCTAATGCTCTGTTTATCTCTTGGAACGCTGACAATGAGAGTTCAGATTTCTCCCTCTGGCTTTCTGACTGATCTTTTTTGGAGCTGGTAGGAGCCTCCTCGTTACCCTATACATTACAGAGGAACATGGGAACCTTGATTGCCGACGTAGGCCAATTTAATGAAAAATTAAGAGGAAAAAATTAAACCTCAGTCTAATGAAAATTCCTATGGCTAGCCACCCAAATTGGCAGAAACCCTGAAAACTTGATTAGTCACTTTGAAAAATAGCATTGATTACTTATAATTGTCATTAAAAGTTCAGCTTCAGAATTCTTTCCTCGGGTTAAACACCAAATCAGTGTTGACTGAAATATATCCATCTACTTGTTCTAAATTATCAGCGTTTCCAGAGGCAAGAACTTTTTGCCTCCATGGGGGTAGATAATTGACATTTTGGAAGTAATTTTCTCAAGGCATTTGCATTGCTGAGGTGCCCGAGGTTCTATTATAGGTACATACTGTATATATTAAAATGTGGTGGCCAACCGAGTTCTCCTCAGACTGTTTCTCTATGTTTTTATGTATCCCTTCAGTTTTCTTCTGTGAGGCGTTATGAGTATTAACAGGGCTCAGCTGCCAACTACTTGCATTTTTTAAAATATATATTTTTTTATTTTTTTACAGTGAGGAAGAGAGAGGAATAAAAAGTCAGAAACATCAATCAGCTGCCTCTTGCACACCCCCTACTGGGGATGTGCCCGCAGCCAAGGTACATGCCCTTGATGGGAATCAAACCTGAGACCTTTCAGTCCACAGGCCGATGCTCTATCCACCGAGCCAAAGCAGTTTCAGCCAACTGCTTGCATTTGGTTGCCAATTGTATTAGCCCCAAATTCACATCCCCTAAAAAATTTAGACTTCTGGGTCCTATATAGTCCGAGGGATAGCTCCTTAACCTCCACAGGCACCTCAAATTCAACACATTCACAACTGAGCTCATTGCCTGGATGCTGTGGCTCAGTGGTTGAGCACCAACCCTGCACCAAAGGGTCACCAGTTCAATACCCGACCAGGAAACATACCAGGTTACGGTCTCGAACCCTGATGAGGAATCTGCAGGAAGTGGTTGATCGATGTTTCTCTTTCCTCATTGATATTTTTATCTCTTTCTCCCTCTCCCTTCTTCTCTCTCTAAAACCAATGAAAACATTTAAAGGAAAAAAACAAAACAAAACAACTTAGCTACCATTATCTTCCTGCCTCAAACTCTTCATCTTCATGCCCTAATTCCTACCTTGGTGAATGGTATGAGCATTTACCTCATTTTTTTTAAAAAGTGATTTCAGAGAGGAAAGGGGAGGGAGAGAGAGATAATAACGTCAACGATGAGAGATCATTGATCAGCTGCCTCTTGCATGCCCCCTACTGGGGACTGAGCCCACAGACCAAGCATGTGCCCTAACCAGGAATCCAACAGTGTGTGACCTGCTGGTTCATAGGTAGACACTCAACCACTGAGCCCCGGCAGTCAGGCTTCCCTCCTTTTTTAAACTAGCGCCCTGCGGCGCTCCCGAGGGTCTCTCATCACCAGCCCCCTTTAATGAAAAACACTGACGTTCTTCTCTAGAAATGTCTAAGCCTCAGACTCTGACAGTGCCTGGGACGAGGCTCACTATCCCTCACCTGGTTATAGCCACAGCTCCTCACTAGCCTCCTCTGCTCCAGCTCCCTGTCCAGATTCCTCGGTGTTATCTTTCCAAAGACCAGCGAGCACATTCCCGACTCTCCTCTGTATGGCTCTGCCCTGGAGGATGGTCCCTGCCGTCTCCTGTTACCTAGGGTGAAACCAGACTCCCCCCAAAAGGCAAATATCCTTCACAGTTAGACCCTTGCCCTCAGCCACCTCTCCTCTTTACCTGCCCCCTCCCCCAATTCGGTGCTTCAGCCACATTGATTTTCTCCCCCTTCTCTTCAAATGAAAAGTATTTTCAGGTTTCCTTCCTATGCAATGCTCTTTCTTCTAGAATGCTCATGTCATTGCTCCTCAGAAAACACCCTTTTATCTTTCAAGAATTCTCTTACAATAATCTCGTATGCTATCCCCTATGGGAAATTTCTGTAATTGCTCCATGAGTTAGTTGATTTCTCCCTCTTCTTTCCATTTCTCTATTCGAGCATTTTTCATACCTCACAATCATTTATTAACGTGTGTGGTGTTCATTAGGGCTGTTCTTCAAATGTTTCGGATCTTTCCCAACTTAGTTTGAAAGTAGAATTGTCTTTCTTGGTTTCCTTGTGGTTGGGTAGGACCAATGACCAAGTCTGGACAATGGATGGATAGCGGAGGAGATGAGTGTCATTTCTAGAATGGAACATTTAATATCTGGATAGGACTCTTCAGATACCTTTGTTCTTCTAGCATGATGACTAACAATATTAAACATGGTAATGGCTCCATCAGCTAGGTTCCTGTTGACCCACAATGCACATGGAGCATGACCAAGAACCTTTACTGTCTTTTGCCAGTGAGATGTCAGGGGTTTTTGTTACTGCAGCGTAACCTCGCTGATCCTCCCTGATACAATGTGTGTCATCCCTATGGGACGGTGAACTCCTCAACAGGCCTCAGTGGATTATCTTGGCGTCCCTATTGACTTGCATGTGCACAGTAGGTGTTCAATGAAATGTTTTTGAATGAAGGCATACATACATAAGGTATTTAAATCCCAGAGAGATGAATATAAAACCATTAATATAACTACAGGGTTTCCTCGCCCATTAAAAAGAATAATGGCCACTGGAAAAATGGACTTCAATTCAAAATGGTTCTCTTTGATAGCTTGTGTTTTCTGTACAGTCTCATACTCTGACTCTGGACCTTGTGTGGCCGTGAGGGGCAGTGTTTGTTACCGAAATGGCCCCGGAATAGCATGTTTCCTTTGTAAATCTCTGTATGGTTGGATGACTGGGCCTAATGGACATCAGTGTTTTTTAGAAAACAGCGCTCAACAGTGTGTTCATTGCCTTGAGTAGGGGAGCTCCTAGGCGGGGTAGGATGCTGCAGAGACCCCAGAAATGGCTTCAGATGTGTGTCAAGCTAAGCGACTGGCTGTTTTGAAGCAAGTCGTTCCTGAGCCATTTTTTCAGTGATGGAAAATGACCAGGAGCTGCCCTTCACCAGCTGTGCGTTTGCCTTTGTGAGTGACCAAAACTGTGTCAGAGCCTCACACACAAGCTAATCACTCGCATTTGGCGCTGCTTCCTCTGTCCTGGCAGAAGCTCCACGTGAGGAAACTGACTAATGGCGAGGAGGAGGAATCCGGGGAGGCCTGGCTGGAGCAGGCATCAGGCTCCTTATAGGAGCCAGAGAAAAGTAAAACATGGCTCGGTGAACCAAGATAAGATAGGAGCCCACTAGGGGAAATCTTTGGAAAGGGACAAGCACACACACAAGGGACTTCTGAGAGGAGTCATGGTTATTATTCCTGTCATGGGGATTATTCCATTGCATGTAAACCCGAAATCCAGGCGAGGGGTTACAGCGCCTTTGCGGGCTGGGAAACTTCTCCCAATGTGACCTCTTTCATTTCAGTAGACTAAGAAGGAGTGAAGAAGGTGGGCACCGAATAGAAAAGGGTTCAACCTTGAGTCAGACCTATCTGGCTGTAGGTCAAGTCCCAGAGCGGCCATCTACCAGCTGTGTGACCTTCACCTCATTGTACCTCTGTTTCTTCATCTATAAAATGTACTTAATTCTCTAAAGTGTTATGAAGATTCAATGAGATAATGCATGTGAAAGTCTTTTTTATATATATTTTTTTATTTATTTCAGGGAGGAAAGAGAGGGAGAGAGAGATAAATATTGATGGTGAGAGAGAATCATTGATCTGCTGCCTCCTTGTACGCCCCCTACTGGGAATCCAGCTCACAACCCGGGCATTGAGCCCGCAACCTGGGCATGTGCCCTTGACCTGAATCAAACCCAGGATCCTTCAGTCCTCAGGCTGACAGTCTATCCACTAAGCCAAACCAGCCAGGGCTGAAAGCCTTACTGTTCTTATTCAGCGTGCACTGCAAGCTCCAATGAGCGCTAGAGGCTATCCGGCTCTGAAATGTGCATTAGGAAGTCCGTGACTCACAAAGCATGGTCTGCTCCTTAAAATGAACCAGAACAGGAGGCGTACGTGGTGTGGACAAGGGCAGAGAGGTGGGCGTTGGAGTTGAAAGACCATTGTTGTGGCAGCTTGTGCTTCTGGCTGCCTACAAGGAAAGGGCCTTGTAAGATACACTTGGGGGCCTGTTGTCTCTGCAGCCGCAGCAGCCAGCACTGCCAGCCTCCTGCTGATGGCAAGAGGCCGGGCAGCGAACAAAGCCACAGTCTTTCCTCTCACAAAGCGAGCCCAGGGGTTGCTGTTTTTTCCGAGGCTGTGTTTGAGCTTTGTCAGCTGGTTGGGCTGAAGTTTACCCTGTGTCCGCGTCCCCTATCAGCTGCCCCTGGCACACATACGTTCCTTTGCTCTGTGAGTGGCAGGACTCGGGACTCCCCGTTGACAGAGCTAATCCATCTTTCTGCTCTGCCATCTTGAAATAACTTTGGAGCAGCTTGGGGGGGGTGGGGAGGAGGAAAGGGGGGACATGGAAGGAACCATGGCTGACTGGGAAGTTTTCTCAGCCAGGGGGGCGGCCTTCTAACAGCCTTTTTTTTTTTTTTTTTTTTTTTTTTTTTTTTTTTTTTTTTTTTTTTTTGCTTATGGAACTGCCAATGAGGCTGCCTTGAGGGGTGGCCCCAAACCCCCTGGGCTCATTTATGCAGGGGGTGGGAGTCCTTCTTAGACTCGCCAACCCTCTTCACACAGTGTCTTTAAAGGGGGGTCAAGGAGCCATAGCCAGTTTGGCTCAGTGGATAGAACGTCAGCCCAAGGACTGAAGGGTCGCAGGGTAGATTCTGGTCAAGGGCATATATGTACCTCAGTTGCAGGCTCGATCCCCTACCCCAATGCGTGTGGGAGGCCACCAATCTCTCTCACATTAATGTTTCTTTCTCTTTCCCCTCCCTTTCACTCTAAAAATCAATGGAAAAGTATCCTCGGGTGAGGATTCAAAAACAAATGTCAAGGAGGTTGAATGAACAAAAGAGCCCCCAACAAAGTTAAGACACCCTGTGTCCCTCCCAGCCCCTTGGAGCTACTACCTGCTGTCAAGGTCAACCATGGTCACTACGGCAGAAGTGGGGCTACTACCTGTCCATAGGAGCCCCCCTCAGAGCTCCAGAGTTCCAGCACCTGCTAAGTGGTTTGCAAGTTTCCACTGGGCTGTTTACAAGGGACTAGCCCTAGGTTTTAGGACTGTCTTTGATAAGACAGCAAAGGGTGGAGGCAGGCTTTCTTGCTTATAGTCCCCCCTTCTCCAGTGATGGTCTACCCTCTGTATTAAAGGCCCAGGTTCATCAGTAACCAAGTTGCCCTAAAGGCTGATGAGAGTGAAAACCACATTCCTACCTTTTTTGTTCTTCCTCATAAAGTCAGGTTAGGGGACTCCCTTGCCGAAGACAGTCCATCTGGTTTGGCTAGAGGGCCTGTTGGGTGAAAGCTTAGCCTGGTCAGAGTAGCTGTGAAGGAGGTTCCAAGCTGGTTCCACAGTCCGATTGGGGCAGGCTCACTTGATTGCACAACTCCAGGGGGCAGCACTCACACCACAGACTATGCACGGCATAGTTCACACCTGCCAGAGGCAGCAGCCTGCACTTGAACCTCAGGCCCCACAAAACCTGATATCAGTCTCATGTGATGTGCGTGTACTGCTGCATCAGTACACTCAGTGATGTTCACCAGTCTCTCCTATACTAGCTAATAAAAGAGTAATATGCAAATCTGACCGTACCTTCGCTACACCCACAAGCCACGCCCATAGCGACGCCCACCAGCCAATCAGGAGCAAATTATGCAAATAAACACCAAACAAGATGGCTGCCGCCACTGAGAACAGGAGGGAGGCTTGGGTTTCCCCGGCAATGGAGGAAGCCAAGCTTTCTGCCTGCCTTTGCAGGCCAAGGCCTCAATGGAACAAAGTTTTAATTATAAAAGATACTTAATCCTGAGGCAGCCACAGGAGCTGGAGAGAGAAGAGGCAAGGGTTGCCGGGGCGATGAAAGAAGCTAAACTTCTGCAGCCCTAGGCCTAGCCCTTCACTCTAGGCTACAAAGTTTCAAACAGAAATGGCTGTCGCCATGGAGTGAGCAGAAGGCTTTCCTGCGCTCTAGGCTACAGTTTTAATTGTAGAACATAAATTAATTTCAGATCCCAAGGCCTCCGTTTGGGGTGTGGACGGCCTGCAAACCACCATAAGCCTCTTGCCCAGCCAACCCCACGCCCTAAGGGAACCTCCATCCTGATCCAGGAAACCCTTCAGGGCAAACCAGCCAGCCCCCACCCACGCACCAGGCCTCTGCTCTATCTAATGAAAGAGTAATACACAGATTGACCATCAGCTCAACATACAATAGGGCTGCCCCCATGTGGTCAAAGATCCTGCCCCCATGTGGACACAAGATGGCCACCACAAGATGGCCAGCAGGGGAGGGCTGTTTGGAGGTTCCAGGCCTGCAAGGGAGGGCAGTTGTGGGCCATCAGGCTAGCAGGAAAGGGCAGTTGGGAGGGACCAGGCCTGCACAGGAGGGCAGTTGGGGGCTATCAATCCTGCAGGGGAGGGCAGTTAGGGGTGACCAGGCTGGCAGAGGAGGGAAGTTGGGGACAAACAGGCTGGCAGGGGAGCAGTTAGACATCAATCAGGCTGGCAGGGTAGTGGTTAGGGGGTGAGCAGGCTGACAGCCAGAAGTGGTTAGGGGCAATCAGGGAGGCAGGCAAGCAAGCAGTTTGGAGCCAGCAGTCCTGCATTGTGAGAAGAATGTCTGACTGCCCATTTAGGCCTGATCCCAATTGGGCCTAAATGGGCAGTTGGACATCCCTCGAGGGGTCCCAGATTGGAGAGGGTACAAGCTGGGCTGAGGGACACCCCCCTTCCCCCAACCCCCCTTACACAAATTTCGTGCACTGGGCCTCTAGTTTCTAGATAAGACCGGGAGCTCTTACAGCAAGGCTTATTCCTTAGCCATCTTGCTTCCTAAAGTTAGCAGGCTGCCTGACATGATTGAACAATCTGTGGACACTACATTTAAATTTTTACCACCAACATGCCTGTGGGGGGCTAGTGGTACTTTAGCGCCCATACTTCACAGGGAGGAAGACTGTCGTGAGGCATCTAACCCATTCCTTGACCCTTGCCTTGGGTTGAATTTCTCTGCTTAGTACAAATGAGCAACAAGAGATGTGTGTTGCTTACTTGCTTGTTCACGTAGGGATTTTGCTCATATTATTAGGTTCACCTCATTGCTAGATAGAAAGTCAGTCAGAGCAAGACAAGTATCACGTGATCTCACTTATATGTGGAATCTAATGAACATAATAAACTGACGAACAAAATAGATCCAGAGACGTAGAAGCATGGAATAGACAGACGAATCTCAGAGGGAAGGGGGTGATGGTGGTGGGTGGGGGAGGATTAACCAGAGAACTTACATGCATACTAGAGGCCTGGTGCATGACATTCATGCACTAGGGGAGGGGTGTTCTCTCAGCCCAGCCTGTACCCTCTTGTAGTCCGGGAGCCATCAGTCGGACATCCTTAGTGCTGATGCGGAGAGAGGCTCCTGCCACTGCTGTGCTCGCCAGCTGTGAGCCTGGCTCAGGGCTCTGGGTGAGTGGCACTCCCCCTGTGGGAGCACACTAACCACCAGGGGGCAGCTCTGGCATTGAGCGTCTGCCCCCTGGTGGTCAGTACATGTCATAGTGACCGGTGGTTCAGCGGTCCAGTCTATTTGCATATTAGCCTTTTATTAGATAGGATATGCATAACCCATGGACACAGACAATAGTTAGTTAAGGCCTGGGGGGAGGGATGGGAGTAGGGTAGAGGAGGTTAATAGGGGTGGTGGTGGTGGAATGGGACATGTGTAATACTTTCAACAATAAAAATACATTTTTTAAAAAAGAAAAGAAAGTTGAGTTGCTAGGAGCTCACTCATAGGGCACTGTATGGGTGGAGGACCAGGAATTTTCATGTGACTCTATAAGACTTGCCCCTGTTTCTTACACCTGCCTCTTTCCACCCCAGGATCTCCCCCCCTGAGTAGCCTGATGGTTGGGAAAGGGCAGGACTGGGTAGGCAGGTGTGCCTCTGCCCCCTCCCACCTAGTATAACCAGTCTCCTCAGTTCCTGGAGCATCCTCACCACATGATGAAACTGCAGGCTCCGGGAGGGAAGAAGGTAGCGACACCACCCTGGTCTCAGCGTGGCTTCTGAGCACTGCGGATGTTGTGGGGGACTTTCCACGGGCTTGTGTAGTCAATTCAGGAGAGGCACTCACACCCGCATCATTTGTCAGTGGACAGTTCTGGGCCCTCGGACACTGCACTTTTTGTTCACCCTAGCACTTGGGTTTCCAATCAGAGAAATGTCAGTGAGTCAAGTGTAAGAATGCTTTAAAAAATCTTGTTTGCATCCACTGAATTCCCCAATAAATGTGGGATCTTTATGAGCCTAAATGCTTCCCTGATACCGAAGCATTATAAACACCCCCTTCCCAAATGCCTGATGATTAGTTGGCTTGGCAGCCCCCGCTGGACGGGACTTGGGCTTTCCGGAGGGGATTCTCCAGGCTTCATTTGGGGCGCATGGAGAAAACAGGACCTGCGTGAAATGAGAGCAGCTCCTTCCACGGGAAATCGGGCCTCCTGAAATCCAGGCGTCTGCGTTTGTGTTGGCTTTGGGTTTTGGGTGAAGGTTCAGCTAGATTCTTGTTTTCCTTAAAATGTTCCTGTCTGTAGATACACTAGCTAATGAGGCCGAATCCTGCGATCAAGTTGGCAGATGTCTTGCTGAAGTCACTGAGATCTTGGCATGAATAAGGATCGAACAAGGATTTAGGTTTGACTTCGTTGGTCTTAAAGGGTGGACTGAGTTTTCAAGACCCCTGTTTAAGGAATTTGCATCCAAATCGCCATCCACCATCTGGGTATTGGACCAAAAATAAAAAAAAATTTTGGATTTTCTTCTTAGGTCTCCCTTTAGTCCACTTCTAAACCCACATGAAAGCAGTTTGGGACTGGTTGGGGTTCCACAGAAAGAAATAGGAGACTGAGATTTTTGGATAAGAATTTTTCCTTTTTATGGAGATAATTTGCAATAATACTGACTTTCGGCATAGACTCCATGGCCTTTATCTTGATCAGAAAACATTTCTGGAAAGGATGGTAAGGTGGGGGCGAGCCCACTGCCTGCAGTGACTCCCACACAAGGTCGTGAATAGGAAATTCATTGGCAGAAAAGCAGTGGTTACTGAACGTGGCTGGGGGGAGGGAGAAAGGGGAGGAGAGTTGAGTGGGGCTTGGGTTCTTTCCTCCTCAGGGGAGCTATTTTTTGCTTTACATGCAAAGAATTGCTTTGTACAGCCAAGTTGGTCTCGATCTTGTTTACATAAAAGAAATCGAACATTTATTTTGTGCCGGGTTATTTTCTTCTTCCTTTGCCAGTCAGAGGGTCCTAGGCAAATCAATAAACAAAGACCTTGCTCTGTTTTCACTTTGTGGCAGGGGATCTGGAGTGGGTAACCCTTCCATGACCGGCTTCACTGTTTCTGTGGGACCGAGGCTCTCTGCCTTGGTTAGCTGGCTTGTCAGTGGCGTGTGGGTCATGCTGGGAACCTGGGCTCCAGGAGACAGTGGGAGGACCCTTGGAGTTTTGGATCCTGTGGCAGATAGTGAACATAGGACAAAGAAGAAAACTGTCTCTTTGGCCTTCATAGAAATCAGCTGAAGCCTTGAAGGGCCAGGTCTAGTTACTTTAATCTGCACTCAGCATTTTGGGGGACATTCAATCAACCCAAACATCTTTAAAAACTACATCTCTGAAATTTGACTCTGCGAATGCGGAATTCCACAGACGGGCTCCATGCTGGGAGGCAAAACATACTCTTTTTTTTTTCTCTCCCCTAAATTTACCTGCCATGAAGTTGGACTGATCCTTTGTTCTCTTGTTTTGGGACAACATGAAAAGAAATGGGGAAAATGTATTCATTGTGAAAGTATTCCCTTACCCAATGTTCAGCAGGCTAGCTTTCCCCTTTTGACCTTCACATAGTGGCTTGTATAGTGGTTCATCATCTAGAGATCCCAACCATTTTACTTTTTCTCTAACTGCTCTTAGCTATGGTTGGAGCAACATGGTTGAGATGGGAGAATAAGGGCTTTGGTGTTTAGACCTGAACTTGAATACTTATTTCATCTCTTACTCGTAGGTTAAGTAACATAGGTAAGTTTAAATAAACCATGTAGCCTCCCTAAGCCCCAGGTTTCCCCTCTACAACAAGGGAATGTTAAAATTTATTTTAGAGATACTATCTAAAAAGTCTTTAGCAGAGTATTGCAAAGCATAGCAGACTACTGATTTATGGCGGTCATTACTGGTTTCATTCTTCCAACTTGGAAGTTGTGGTGATAGGGCACCGGAGTGTGAATCTGTGTCATTGGTTGACTGGTTGCGGTGGTTCTTTACTTTGTCTAGGGCAGTGATCAGCGAACTGTGGCTCTCGAGGCACATGAGTTTGCCGACCACTGGGATAGGGGCTTAATCACAAGAACAACAACAGCCTGTAATTATTGGAATCAAGAGTCTAGGTCAGTGGTTGGCAAACTTATTAGTCAACAGAGCGGCAAACCACGGCTCACAAGCCACAGTTTGCTGACCACTGGCCTAGGTACGTGAGGACAGTTTTAGTGGCACATAACATGTCAACCATATCCAATTTATTTATTTGCAAGTGTGTATAAATATATCTAACATGCCCCACAAAAAGGCTACATAAAATAAGAATAAAATTAATCAAATTGAATTAAGCAGTCTTTGCCTTTGGCCAAATATATAATAGCTCACCCTCCTCCCCTTATCCATGGTTTCAATTTCCAGTTTCAGTTATCTTAGGTCCAAAAATATTAAATAGAAAATTCCAGGCTTAAACAATTCATGTTTTAAATTATGTGCATTCTGAGATTTTGTGGTGTCCTGCTCTGTCCCTCTCAGGATGTGAATTATCTCTTTGTCCAGCACATCCATACTGTAGAGGCTACCTGCCTGATAGTCACTTGGTAGACAGCTTGGTTTTCAGAGAGAGAGGGATAGAGAGAGAACTGTTGCATAATTTTTATTACAGCATCCTATATAATAAAGAGGTAGTATGGAAATTGACCCTCACGCCCTCACACAAGATGGCTGTCCCCATGTGTTCAAAGATGGCCACCACAAGATGGCCAGCAGGGGAGGGCAGTTGGGGGTGACCAGGCCTGCAGGGGAGGGCAGTTGGGGTTGACCAGGCCTGTAGGGGAAGGCAGTTGGGGGTGACCAGGCCTGCAGGGGAGGGCAATTAAGGGGCAACTAGGCTGGCAGGGGAGTGGTTAAGGGGTGATCAGGCTGGGCAGGCAGGCGAGGGGTTGGAAGCCAGCAGTCCTGGATTGTCAGAGGGATGTGTGACTGCTGGTTTAGGCCCAATCAGTCAGACATCCCCCAAGGGGTCCATATTGGAGAAGGTGCAGGCTGGGCTGAGGGACACCTCCCCTTCCCCTGCTGCAAGTGAACGAATTTTGTGCACTGGGCCTCTAGTATTGTTATAATTGTTCTTTTTTCTTTTTTTATTCTTTAAAGTATTACAAATAGTAGTACATATGTTTCTCTCCCCCCCCCCCCCCCTTGTATCACAGACCTTCAGTGATGATCAGGGGTGAGCACAAGTGACCCTCGGCCTTACCAAACCCCCAGCACTTGCCCTCTCCTGACTCCCGCCCCCCCCCCCCCCCAGTGTCTTGTGTCCCATAGTTATGTTCACGGTACCAGTCAGCAGCTGTGCATTGCTGCAGGTTACCCAGGACCAAACAACAGAGGGTGGAACCTGCATTCCCACCATGTGTCCACCATCCAGACACCATTGCTGACATATACACATAAGGAACAGTTTGACATTGAAGCTGGGTCTCTTTTATTATTAGTTATTTTGTTGATCTCTCACTTGCTTAACTTATAAATTAAACTTTATCATGGGTATGTATCTATAGGGAAAAAATGTAGTATTTATAGGGTTGGGTACTACCTGTGGTTTGAAGCATCATGGGGGGCCTAGGAAAATGTCCTTCATGAATAAGGAGGAGACTATTTATTGCTACCCACATTGGAAATAGCTCATTACTTGGAGTATACATATAATTGAACAAGTATAAATAGTAGAAAAATATTGAATTAGTAATAGACCTAGAAGTCTCAGTTCAAGCACTGTATATATTTGGATACATTATCTAACCACTTCAGTAGGTGGAAAAGTATGTGGAGTACTAATTAAAATGAATATCTAGTATCCAATGAGAAGCTAATAGGCCAGACAATGTTCTAACCTTTTCACATATATCAAACTCATTTAACTATTACTTAAATACGATCTCAGAGGATAGGTACTATTCTTAGCCCCATTTTACAGATGGAATCACTGGAGCTCAGAGAGATTAAGGATCTTGTCCTATGTCACACAGATGGAAAGTGATAGAAGCAACACTCAAACATGTTGAGTTTGATGCCAGAGTGTGAGCCTCAGCCACATCTTTTCATTCCCGTGATCCGTGTGAGACTTCCACCTGGCAAAGTCTCTGGGGTTAGCTCAGATCATGGGCTCACAGCAACTAGAGTGTGACTAAAGGACGTTTAAAAGCTATGCGACATATGTACCATTTTCAACCATAAAATTATTTAAAAATAAAAATAATAAAAACTATCTGAAAGGACCAAGTCAGAGTGAAGTCGTATCTCACAAAGAGATTAGTATCTGGAAGTCATTGCCAAGGTGGAAATCATGTAGAGTCAAAATTATCCTTGAAAAGCTCTTAAACTGCTCATCATGCTCTGTGTGCATACAGTCTGTTACGATGATAAACCAGGCAATGGCTCTCTACAAACTCCAGTGTGCACTTCGCACACCCAAAGACTAGCCTTTCCCTCCTCCTGGAAACACTGTTTAAATGGCCATTTTTCCTTCTTGTCACTGAATAGAGTCAAAGTCGTGTCCTTAAATAGAAGTCATGTGGCCCGACTGGACTGTGCAAACGTTAGCTGGGTCAGACCCCCTCCTTGCGGGGCGGGGGTTGGGGGGGACCTGCTGAGATTTCCCAGCATCATAAGTAGTACAAGGATCTGATAAGAAGGCGATGGGAAACCTTTTTTAAGTTTGATTTAAATACACCACTGCATTATGTTGGGGGGAGGGTCACTTGTGCTCACCCCTGATCATCACTGAAGGTCTGTGATACTCAACAGTGTTGGCTCACAGTCACAGCCTTTCTGCCCGCTGGCTGGCTGGCTTTCACCTGCTGGCTTTTCTGACTAGGTTTCTTTCAGTCGTGTGAGCGTAGTGTTCAACGAAGTCTCAGGACACTCGTTGAATCTTTACTCTTTTACAGCATGATTTTCAGCTCTCACATGCTGTTAGACCCGCCACTTTTTCAGCTCAACGCCACAGGTTTTTCAAAGGGTCCCCTGTGCACGAGGTTCTGTGTCTTCTGCAGTCCTTACCCCCCCCCCCCCCCCCAGCCAGGAGCTCCAGATCTATAGCCTCCTTCAGAATGTTCCCACTGAGAGCTCATCTCTTCCTCTCGGCCGGTTCACACCTGAGCTGAGCATCTTCCTGGCCCTTTGGGAGCTACTGCCTGACTTACTGGTTTCTGTTGCTGACATCAGCTTCTCCCCGGTGCTGAGCCTGAGACTTCAACAGGAGGCCTCTCTCTTTTGTCACTCCTGTCTGATAGGCACCAGGTCCTGGCTCCTGAAAACATTCTCTACCTTTCTTCTCCAGATGATTACAGGAGCCCCTTCTCAATCTCTGGCAACCTGTCTCTCTCTAGCTTTATTAGGAGACTAGAGGCCTGGTGCATGAAATTCATGCATGGGGGTAGGGGGAGGGTCTTTCAGCTGGGCCTGCACCTTCTCGCAATCCAGGACCACTGGCTCCTAACCACTCACCTGCCTGCCTGTCTGATAGTCCCTAACCACTCTGCCTGCCTGTCTCAACACCCCTAACCACTTGCCCGCCTGCCTGATCACCCCTAACCACTTTGCCTGCCTGCCTAATCACCCCTAACCAATTGCTTGCCTGCCTGATCATCCTTAACCACTTGCCCGCCTGCCTGATCTTCCCTAACTGCCTCTGTCTGCCTGCCTGATAATCCCTAACCACTCTGCCTGCCGGTACCCCTAACTGCTCACCTGCTTGCCTGATTGCCCCTTACTGCTCACCTGCCTGCCTGCCTGATCACCTCTAACCACCTCTGTCTGCCTGCCTGATCATCCCTAACCACTGGCCTGCCTGCTTGATCGCCCCTAACTGCTCGCCTGCTTGCCTGATCACCCCACCTGCTCGCCTGGCTGCCTGATCGCCCCTAACCACCTCTGCTTCAGCCCCATAGCCATGGGCTTCATCCGGAAGGATGTCTGGAATGATGCCTAGAAGGTCGTTCGGCTGTCCAGTCCAATTAGCATATTATGCTTTTATTATTATAGATTAATTTTTCTTAAAAGTGCTTTGAGCTGGTTCCAAGAGAAATCTAAATGCACTGTGGTCACCACCTAATGATCCAGTGGTATCTGTCTCTGTTTCTGTAGGGTCTACAGGAATACTTTTCTACAATCGCATCTTGTGTGTATTTCCCAATATACCTAGTCCTTTTATCCTGAACACCCTGCAGTGACTGAGAAGATGGCAATGCTTCTCAAAACTCATCTGCACTTTCCTGGAGTTGTAAATATGATGCCAACGGATTTGGTTTTGTAACTTCTGGTTTATCTGAAAGGATCGATGCAGATATGAAACTGTAACATAAAGTGGTTTTCAAGTAAATAGGCACAACCTGTAAGGAATAGATAGAACAATGAAATAGAATAGACAGCCCCAAATGTAAGAATATGTCTGTGGGGGGAAAAAAACAGCCTTCAAAAATAATGTGACATGGTAAATTATCCCAGAGATGGTGATAAAGTGATTTTTACTTAAACATTAAGTTACTTCTTTACCCCTTATCATACGCTAAGACAAATCCCACGAAAATTATTTTAAAGAATAGAAAAGATAAAACATACCATAAAAACACCAGAAGAAACCTGAGTTAGCTCTTCATATAATCTTGATATGTGGGAGGTCTTTTCAGGCCTAACCCCAAGGCAGAAATCATAAAAACATTTAGATTTGTAACCACACAAATGTGAAATTATGCATAAAAAGTTATAAACAAAATGAAAAGCAAATGGCAAAACTGAGAAAAATATTTGTAACATTTAAGCCAAACAGGAGACTAATATCTTTAGTATATAAAGAATCATTACAAGTCCATAAGAAAAAATAAACGCTCTGAGAGAAACAAAGGGGCAGAGGCTATAAAAAGGCAATTCATGGTGAAGAAATAGAAATAGTCAATACCAACATGACAATGTATTTAATCTTGCTTGTAATCTAAAAAATGCAAACTTTTTCCTTTTACTTTATGAGCTTCTATATTTCTTAACAATTTTTTAGAAAAAGAAATTCAGGTAAAATTAAAATATATGCTCTGGTGAGATTTCTGTAAACCTGTAAAAGACTTTCCATCTTCTTAACCCTTAAGAATGATCTTATAGGAATAAGTTTATTGGTAACTTTTCTACCAGTATATGCATTGTTAAAAGAAAAAAAAACAGCTGATAGATCAGAATGTGTAGTAAGATCCCATTTTGGCAAAAATGTTTGTAGGAATATAAAACTATGTAGAAGAAAATCTAGGTGCATGTGAAATAGACTTGACAGGGGTTATCTCTAGGTATGAGAAAGATGGATAATGTTTAATTTTCTTACTTTTGATTATTTTGTTTCTAACTTTTCAACCAGGAGCTTGCATTTCTCTTTTTAAACCTTTTAATGTTTTTAAAAACTTCTAAGTATAATGTATATGTGTAAAAGAATGTAACTTTTAAGTCCCAGGTGGATGTATTATCACTAGGTGAACATACCTGTTGTATTAGGTTCCTAGTTATTGCATTCTTTCCGACCTGGATGGGCCAAGAACCTTGCCACTCATAAGCGCTGGTCCCTTTGAACTTAGCACTTGCTTCCTCCTCAATTGAAGCCTTTCCTCTTCAATTTCGCTGTAGGCAGCAAGGAGAAACCAAGCTGCCTCTTCAACACTTAGCTCAGAAACCTCCTCAGCTAAATATTCAAGGTCACGGCTTACAAGATCTGCCTTCCACTCCATTCAGCCAATAATTTTCACACTTTTATAACATGAATTGCTTTCTTCCAGGCTCCAAAAACATGTTCCCCACAGGAAGTGCCTTTAGGGAGGAAGGAAGTGTGGGGTGAGAGAATTTGTTGATTATTTCTGACCTCCTATGATTGGATGGCCAGATCCGAGTCCCGAAGATGTGGGATTTGGTCTGATTCTAGGAGTGGCAGGAAGAGGCAGAGACTCCGCTGGGCCAACTGACAGGCTGGGCCTGAGAGCCAGGACACGTGCTAGAGCCTGATGTGCGTGCGATGGGGGCTGGGGGACACACAGTGGGTGGCACTAGGGGTGAGGTGGCAGCTCCCGGGGCTGTGTCACCCGAGGGCCAAGGCTCTCCATGAGTTAAGCAGCTGGAGGTCTGGGTCGGAGGAGGTAGGAATTTGAGCAGGTGCCTGTATTGGGTCACACATGCGCATGCTCACTCCTCCACTTGGAGAATAAAGGCAACTCCTTTGCGTGGCCTGCTGGCTCCTGCCCACTCACTTTGTGCCCGGGCCATGCCAGCTCTCTTGCGGCTTCTTGATTGTATGGTGAGTCCTGCCATGACCTTATCCCTCCTGGGATGTCTTTTGGCCACAACCTCCATCCGATAGTCATCTGCTATTCCTTCTCCTGAGGAGCGTGTCCGGCTCCCCGCCCCTGCCCCCTCCCCGGACCCAGGAGGCACCAGGCTGTGGAATTGTCCTTCTACTCAGAGCACGGAGCCCATGCTCCCGGTCTGGTCTGATTGTCCGTCTGTACAGCCACACGGGTGAGCGCCACGAGGGCAGGGGCCTGCCCCCTGTTTACCCATTGCCCCCTCTGCCCCGGGCCTGACCCCACAGCGGGTGCTTGTGCCAGCCAGAATGAGTTTCCACGGGAGAGAGATGACACAGGCTTCATGGGGCAGAGGAAGAGCAGTTTGCACACACAGAGATGCCGGAGTGGTGCGTGGTGCGGGCCACCTAGAGGGTTTTGTTTCTCTGCTGGTGACCATGTTCTCAGGTTGATGGCTCTCCTAGGGAGCGCTGGCCCGGGAGACCTCCAGGACTCCGAGGATCTGTGCTTCGAGGACTCCGCACACTCACATCCCGCCGAGGGGCTCCCCCACCCTGGGCAGGGGCGCCATCCCCTCGCTGGGTTGTCCTTTGTTTTAGAGCATTTAATTTAATTTAATTTAATTTTAAATGCATTTTATTGATTTTTTTTACAGAGAGGAAGAGAGGGGGATAGAAAGTTAGAAACATTGATCGGCTGCCTCTTGCACAGCCCCAATTGGGGATGTGTCCGCAGCCAAACCGGGGACCCCTCAGTCCGCAGGCCGATGCTCTATCCACTGAGCCAAACCGGTTTCAGCTATTTTAGAGCATTTTCATAAGAGTTTATTTGAGCCGAGACCGGTTTGGCTCAGTAGATAGAGCGTCGGCCTGCGGACTGAAAGGTCCCAGGTTCGATTCCGGTCAAGGGCATGTACCTTGGCTGCGGGCACATCCCCATTGGGGGGTGTGCAGGAGGCAGCTGATTGATGTTTCTCTCTCATCGATGTTTCTGACTTTCTATCCCCCTCCCTTCCTCTCTGTGAAAAATCAATAAAATATTTAAAAGATAAAATTAAAATTAAAATAAAAAGAGTTTATTTGAGCCAGCCTGACAACACATGCTGGGAGCAAGATCTGAAATGGTCCCGGGCATCTCAGTGCTGCAGCTTCGCTCATGCATCCGGCATGAAGGACAGCTCCCCGAAGGTGGGGGAAGCCCTTCGCTCTTTGACCCTAGCCCCCCCTCCCCCGAGTATCTGGGGTGTTCCCACCCTGGGGGTCTTTCTTGCTCATCTCTGGTTTCCGGCGGGGGGTGGGGTTGGGGGGGGTGGGACCTGTGATCCAAAGCACGGGGAGGAATTTGTAATCAGTTCTGTTTTTTCTGCTTTTTCCAGCACTTGCACCTGGAGAGGGTGTGGGGAAGGCCGCAGAGTACGGGATTCAGGCGGGCAGGATGGCCGGAGGTGCGAGGGCCAGACCACGCAATGTGTCCTGGGCACAGGACTGCGAGGCATCGCGCCTGCTCACAGCTGGAGGTCAGGTGTCCTGAAGGGGACCCCGTGACCTGCCTGGCACCCGTCCGCTTCATGTGCTGGCTCCGGCCGGCTCCGCGGGCACAGAACACAGACGCCCCAGCAGCTGGCCCTCGAGGCTGCGTGTTGCTTTAAGAGTCTACTATTTTTGCAAAGCTCTAATGTTCCTCGCCTGTGGCTCGCCCTGGCGAATGCTTGTTAATTCTGTTTCATTGTGGCCTGGGGAGAAAGAGCCCCGTGACCCGCTGTAATAACCGCTTTAATGTGGGGCCTCCGCTTTGGGCCGGGTCGGATCCTTTCACAATGAGCAAAGTGGCCCGAGTTGTATTCGGCGGCGCTGCCAGGGCTTTATGATAAAATCTGCAGCCGCTGCCAGGGACAGTGTGAACCCTGTCAGTCTGGGGATTAACTATTCTGTAGTAACAGCTAAGACCCTTTTTTTTTAAAGGGCTCTCGGTACATGCCAGACGCTGAGCTGGGTGGCGGGCGTCGGGGGGGGGGGGGGGGCGGACATGCGTACAGGATTTGCAGTTGGTCTCCCAGAGCACTCGAAGGTGGATGTTATTCTTCTTACTTCACCCATGAGAAAACGAGGACTCCAATGTTTCCTCACTCTCACCCGAGGCTACGTTCCCACTGATTTTCAGAGAGCGTGGAGGGGGGGGTGGGGTAGGGGGAGACAGAGAGAAACATAGATGTGAGAGAGACACACGGATTGGTTGCTTCCCGCACACGCCCTCACAGGGCTGGGCATCAAGCCTACAACCGAGGCACATGCCCTTGACCGGAATCGAACTGGGGACCCTTCAGTCTAAGGGCGGATGCTTTATCCACTGAGCCAAACCGGCTAGGCAGTGGTCAGCAAACTGTGGCTCGTGAGCCACATGCGGCTCTTTGGCCCCTTGAGTGAGGCTCCTCCACAAAATACCACGGCCTAGGCGAGTCTATGTTGAAGAAGTGGCATTAGAAGAAGTTTAAGTTTAAAAAATGTGGCTCTCCAAAGACATGTCAATCGCTGTCCTGTTGATATTTGGCTCTGTGGATGAATGGGTTTGCCGACCCCTGGGCTAGGGTCGAAGACTCCGATTGTTTAGATGACATACCCAAGGTCACACACTCCCTGCACGAGGCTGCCCCTAGGATAACTGGAGACTAGAGAGCCAGCTGCCGGGGGCTGGTTACCTGTCACCCACTGGTCAGCAGGAACCCACGCTGTTTCCCACGCACCTGAGGTCACGCAGAGAGCGTGCATCAGGGACGGAGCTCCAAGGCTGCCAGCTGGGGGCCCTTCAGACCACGTAGAAGGTGCAGTGCACAGATGGTGTTGACAAATGTTGGCGTAAATTAGAAAAGTTGAACCAGTCATTGCTCTGTTCGTTCAGCTGCCTCTTGTCTTAAATCCCCGCCCCAACCTGGAACCGGAGTTTTCCTTTGTCTGGTAGATCCCAGCCTGCACTTCAAATCCCCAGAGGGTACCCACTTCTCTGGGTGGTTGTCAGGAAACACGGAAAATTTCGGGAATTTAAGTGTGCAAATGACCATATTCTCATCTGTCACCTCATTGCGTTACAGAAGGCAGTTAGATCTGGAATAGGCAGGAAGTTAAAACGGGCACGCGCAGAGCAGGGAGTCTTGTGCAGTTTTTCATACTGAGCTGTCAGTTTGGCCTGCGTATCCTGCTGGTCACAGTCAACAGAGAAATGACATCGGGTACGTGATACTACTTTTCGTAAAGAAAAGAGGATGGAATACACAGTTCCTCAGGGGCACAGAGATTCCCATGGCGCTGAGATCTGAAACAAATTTCCCTGGACGATCGAGGATGACATTGGAGCATATAATGAATGACCTTTGTCCTCACCGCTCCCCTCCCACCCACCAATAAATTCAACAGAATTCTAGGTGTGTTTGTGTGTGTGTGTTTAACTTTCACCTGCAGGTATGTTTGTTTGTTTTTTTAAATGAGAGAGAGAGAGAGAGAGAGAGAGAGAGAGAGAGAGAGAGAGAGAGAGAGAGAGAGAAATGTTGATGTGATACAGAAATATCGATCCATTGCCTCCCATATGTGCCTCCAACTGGGGATCGAACCCACAGCCCTTTGGTGCACAGGATGATGCTCCAAGCAGCTGAGCCGCCTGGCCAGGGCTGGCTTTGTGTTCTATTATGCACAGAGGCACAAGGGGCTGTGGCGAAGGCCTCCTACACTCTGCTGAAGCTGCACTGTGTCCTTTACGCATGTGGGAAATCAAGCCCCTCTGTGTCAGGGCCAACCCAGGATACTGACTGATAGGCTATTTCTTTCCGTGGATGGACTGCCTCCTCATCCTCCACGGAGCTCACCGAGTCCAGGGCCAGCTGCTCTGGCCCCACTGCTTTGGACACTGTCCCTAACTCATGTTCCAAGAATTCTCTGTGTTCAGGAAGAGGTTGCTGGTAACATAGTTTTTTGGGTGGCTGCAAAGTTCTAGAGACAATGCCAGGTATTATTCGCAGAAATCGTCTCCTTCAGTCTTGGCACGACACCGTGATGGTGGGCATGATGCTCTCTCTCCAGGTGAGGCCAGGGAGGTGCAGGGGAGGCATCTGAGTCCCAGGGCTGGTAGCAGAGAGGGGTGTTCCTTCTCCTGCCTCCCTGTTACTCTCCTGGGCACCCCCAGCCTTCCCTTAGATGGGGCTCGGCTACCGGACCCAGTGCACGGCCAGCTGGAGGGAACGGGGGCTTTCGGGAAGGCAGGGCAGAGCAGCACCGGGGCTTCAGACAATGGTCTTTAGATGAAGATGAGTCGGGCTTGGCACCACACCTAAGCGGGACGTGCCCAGCCAGAGCAGACAGAGGACTGTGCCATTCTTCAATCCGCTCAGGGCTGCTGAGCAGCGAGTGGGTCCTGCTTCCCATCTCCAGGGGCTCACCAGGCGCCTCACCAGAGTCTCTCTTCTTTCCCTCTCCTGGGTCTCGCTGCACCCCTGAGCTGTGGGGCCCAGGCCTGGATGAATGATGTGACTACTCGGCTCCAAGAGCCGCAGCAGTGGTCTTAGAGTTAGGGTGTGTGCAAACACCCAGGTGTCTGCAGAGCCAGGGCCTTCTGCTGCTGGCCTGGGGCGCGCTGGACCGCCTCTGACCAGGGATGAGTTAAGGGGGCCTGCGGTGTTGGGGGCCGGGATGCCGAAATGTTCTTCCTGGCCTCTCAGGCCGATGGTCGGTGTGGGAACAGAAACGCCTCTGCGTCTGTCTGTGGAGAGCTCAGCTGGCGTCATCACCCGCCGCCCCGGTCCAGCAGCACTCACGACAAACAGGAAACTGGATCCCTGTTGGACACAAGCTTGGCTCAGCTAGTCCTTTGTCTCCCCGCAGTCCCGCTGGTAGTGACAAATAGAACTCGGGGGCGCGGGCGGCCGAGACTGCTCCTGCAGACAGCAGGCATCGGCAGCAGCATCCGTGTCCTTGGCCCTGACGGCTTGGGCACTTGAGAAAGGATTAAGCGATTAGTGCTGTGTATATTGCAACCATCGTTTGATTCCTCGTGGCTTTTCAGTTCTGCTCACTTCCCAGAGATCTGAAAGGAAAAGCAGATGCATTGATACATTTTGGGGGGGTCTGATGAGTAGCATATGTGTCAGACCTTGGGGCAATGTTGAGACATTACCAAGTATCTCCATGAACACAGAAAATTATCTTGACTTCGTGACAAATACTTGTCTGAAGCAAGCTTTGAGCTGCATTATAGATTTAGAAAATAGAGATTTGCTTGAATCTCTTATTATATTTGATGAGTTGGTGAAGGTAGGTCAGATAATCACTGATTCCCTGAACATTTAGTAAAAAGTAGATTGATCTCAGGAGAGTGTGCTCCTGATATGGGTTTAATGTAATAGCTAAATATAGATTTATTTATTTTTTTTTTGCATTTATTCCTAAGAAATGGCCCAGAGGAATCTCTCTCAATATCGTTTGTATGAGTGATAACACTGAACACATTTCTAGGGCAGAAAAGTCTACGACTTTGCAAATTAGGAGCTTTGTCTTATCATAGAGTGTGACTTTTAGGTTGTGACATGCTGACCTCTTTTATCCTGTTTTTCCATTTCTCTTAATTTATTCACTCACTCAATAAACTCCTTATTGAGAACCTACTCTGTGACAATGGCAGAAACACAGAAGAATCTAAAATGCATGTCTTTGCTCCCCCTAGTCCACATTCTAGTCAGGAAAACATATTAACACGACATGGATCGCAGAGCTGCTGTACGATAGCTTAGAAGTAAGCCCCAAATGGGCGATGCAACAGCACGTGGAGTGGACCCGTCAGGGGTGTGTCAGCGGTGAGTGGAGGAAGTGACGCTTTGTGGAGGAGAGGCGGTTCTGATCCACGGCCCTCGGAGAAGGAGAGGTGTTCAGGAGGGAAAGGTGGCTCTTGTTGGGGTGTGGGAGGCCATTCGAAATTCAGACTAGGGGTTCACAGTAGGTTGGAAAGGAAGATAAGGGCCAGATTACACCAGACCTTGAATTGTCCCATTTTGGGAATTTGGATTTTGTTCCCCAGGAATAGGAAGCCTCTACTGGTACAGGTGTCTGCAAAGAGAGGTGGATGAGAAGGCCGGTGTAGAAAGATGTCTGCTAGGCGTTCACAGGCTAGCTTGGCAGGTGGGATGAGACAGGTGGCCTGGAGGCCAGACAGGAGCCCACTATCGCAATGCAGGGAGTGAACCTGTAATTCATGCCAAACATCCTATCTCAAAATAGAGGCAGAGCTCAGAAATGCAATGTCTGATGTTTCCCCGTCCTCTCTGTGTGCGTGCTCTCACTCACCGAGAGCTGAATGATCTGTCTGCCTCTGTGTCCATGTGTGTGACCGTCACAGGGACTCGAACGAACTTGATCTCGACTCAAGCTCGACGTGAGACACGGCTGCAGTTTCGACTTTTAAAAATTATCTGTTTATTTCCCTTTCCCCGCCGATAGCTCCCGGTGGTAACGCTGAGATCTTATAAATACGGCACAGTTCACGTACAAAATGAGCTCAGTGTTCTCGGGGCGGTGCGGGGCGAACAACACATAATTTGGCACAATTTGGTGGGCCCGAGTTTAAGACAAATACGAGCCTGCGAGAGCATAGAGGCGTTATTGTTTCTCGGCGGGTTCACGGCGTGGGCAGGGCCTGAACTGATCAGAAGCCCCCGCGCGGCCCTCCGCCCGACGGGGCGTCCGGCCCTGTGCTTTCATAAGCGTCGTATTCACAGCGCCGGGTTTCTCCCTCCCAAATAGGAAAGTTGTTGTTTCAAACTGCCATCTGCGCGCCTGGCAGAACAGGGAGTGCCATCTCCTCTCGCCCCTGGCCCTGCGGGAGCCACGGAGAGTTGGAGGGGTGGGGTGTGCAAGGCAGGACGGAGGTATCACCCAGGCCGGAGGTATCACCCGGTTTCCAACAGCGTCAGGAAAGGAGGCGAGGTGCCACATGGAGCTGGTAAAGGGGGCTTCGAGGTCCACGGGCACTGCTTTAAACCGCACGTCCGGCCTGGCCTGCACGGCTCAGGGGTTGAGTGTCCACCCGTGGGCACGGTTCGATTCCTAGTCAGGGCACATGCCCAGGTTTCAGTCTCCAGAGTGTGGGGGGCGCAGGAGGCAGCCAAACAATGATTCTCTCACCATTGATGTTCTCTCTCTCTCTCTCTCTCTCTCTCTCTCTCTCCTCCCTCACTAAAGTCAATAAAAATATATTTTTAAAAAAGAAATTGCACTTACAGAGGAGAAAGAGATGAATGTGGAATTGCCTTATTTTGGAAAAAGGAAAGAGAAAGAAAACTTCAGATCTGTCGAGTATCTCCCAAAGATTGTTTTATCTATGCCAAAGCAAGGTACTCGTCCAGAAATCAGGCAAATTAGTTTATTTTCAAAGCTTCTTGCCGTTCTCCAGTGGTGGAAAGAGGCACCTGGCATAATTCCACATGTTCTCTCTCACCTGGTCCTTTTGTGACCAGGGGTCAAGTTTGAGGAAGTGAAAGAAGAATTGATGGTCACAGTTGAGGTTGTGATACGGCCTCATGGACTACAAGAAGGGTGGGAGATCTGTACAGGAATTAGACCCAGAACTGCTCCTGCCTACCAAGAAGTAATAGGCTGAGCCACCCCAGGGGCCAGAGTCAGGGAAGCCAGTACTAGTATTTAGAGTAACATGTTTCTGCACCACTTGGGGCCAATAAGCAATAAAGTGCGGTGATGCAATGGGTAGGGGCGTTTCTGTTTGCTCCTGAGGCTTCCAGTCGGGGAACCAGTTGCACCTGAGTCCTCAGGCTGGCGTGTGAAGCTGCTTTAGAGGGAAGTAGGAACCCGGAGAGGACGGGGGAAGCATGCGTGAAAAGTTCACACAGGGCTGGATGGCCTCTCCCGGCCTCAGACAGTCGGGGGGCATGGTGATCGTTGTCGTTGCGTTAAGTCATGCTCATCCCAACGCCAAAAGCCGCTTGAAGGATGAAGCGAAGGGACCCGCAATGGCTACCAGGAGGCTCTGGTGTCCCCCGGGCTGGGCAGGCCGCCGTCCGCCCCTCCAGCGCGCCCTGCATCCTGTCCTCTGGCCCCAGCTCTGCAGCCCTGGCAGGTCTCAGTTTGGTTTGGAGTTTCGTTGTGTGTTTTTTGGCAGGAGGGGCTCCTGCTGGGTCCACGGAGCCCCCGGATTAATGGCTGCAGTAACACCTACTGGCGGGACCAGCCCAGGCTCGGGTAGGCAGCCTTCCTGGCGCTGACGCACGACTCCCCCTGACTCACAGCCTCGCTGCGCGTTGTTGGCTGTGCGAGCTGCGGGCCCCAAAGTCCAAACTGCCTGCTGCCCGATCTAGAAAACACACTGCACCCCACACGTGCTCTCCTGCCCCGGGTGGAGCTCATCTCCGTGGGGAGACTTTGGGGAGACAAGAGGAATCCCAAAATAAGAAATCAAACTCGCTTTCGCACCCCCAATCTTGTTGCTTTCTTTCATATATATATATATATATATATATATATATATATATATATATATATATATCTCAGAGAATGGAGGTAAAAGTTGTTGCTGCCTTGGTGCATGGCTTCTTCTCTGTGATAAACCTTTTGGGGAACAAGGTGGGATATGAAAATACATCTATGTTCTATGATTATTCACGTCTATATTTTTTGCCCTTTCTTTGAGCCCAAATTGTGCCAAAATGTGCTACTTTTTTTTTTCTACTTGGTAGAAGGGTGGTGATATTTATTTCTCCAATCAGTGTGTCTTGGGGCTCTAAAGAAAATCAGAATGTTTCCTGTAAGTTTTAAAATGGGTTCCTTTAACTGGGAGCGTAGCAATTGCACTCTGCTCCATGGAAAACATTTATTTATATCATGGGTAGACACTGATTAATGGGAATTTTCTGCGTTTTTGAAGGATATAACACCCAAACCCAAGGAAGGGTGATGCATCTGTCGAATTGCCTCAGTGCCCCTAATCCAGTCGTGCTGAAAAGTAGGAGACACGGGAGTGGAAAATGAACTGAATTTCAGAATCTCGGGAAAACTAGATAATCAGTTCCCACTGTGTGAAAGGGCATTCAAGAAGGAACCCCTGGGCTCCCTAGTCGTGCACTCACGTGCAAGGACAAGCACATCTGCGCAGTGGGCAGAAGTGAATGGACTCTGACTAACGGAACCAGTTCCTTGAGTGCAGATACAAAAAGAAGGGATTCTGAGGGTCAAGGTGTTGGGTGGGAATGGGTTCTATGTGCACCAGGGTTCTCTGGGGTCAGTGCATGCTGGCCTGTGGAAGAGCAATAGCCATTGCCTCTGAGCTTCTAGGCGGAAACTCATCGGCCTGGTTCCCATCTGTCCCTCTGAGAGAAAAGACGGGAGTTGGAAGCATAGAAGGGCAATAAAATGGGCCTGCATGCTGGGTCTTTGAGAAACAGAAGGCAATGAGATGGCGTCTGAAGGCCAACCCTGCCCCACCACCTCTTCCCTCTCCTGGCCAACGGCAGCTGGCACCAGAAGGGCTCTGGATTCTCTGATGAAGGTTTACCTGAGAAGTCACCTCGTTGCCCTGAAGTCTGGGGGGAAATTCTTATTTCTGTAGCACCTTAATTCAATGGAAATTTCCCTTTTATAGATCAACTGAACGCCAGAATCCCGAAGATGTCAGAACCACCCACTAAAGTTAATTATTTTCCAAGTGACACGGAGCTCCAAGCAGGAGATTTGTTTTCATGTCACCTTCTCACCCTCCGTGAGTGGCAGCTGTGTTATAGACAAGGGGAATTCCCATGGAGTCGCCGTGCTAGGACCCTCTCGCTGGAGCAGTGTGACCTCGTCGCTGGAATTCGTTTCAAAATTGACACTCCAGGGGAACTTTCCACATGTCCCACCTCCCAGACACAGTGTGCACTTCTGAAACTCTCAAAGACATTATTTATAACAGCGTCTGACAAATGGTGGCATTGCACCAAAACGTGTGGCCATGGATTTTCCTCTTGCTGGCTGCATTTGCAGCTCCACGCCTCCCAGGCACATGGCAAAGTCATGCTTCTTACATGAGCCAAGAAATTTCATCAAGCCAATACTGCTTAGAGGAACTGAGAACTGAGGACCTCGTGTATATGGTCAATACATGTTTTTGCAATCAAATATTTTTGCTTTTCAGTAGAAGTTGAAGAGATGAGATGCTGTTCTGAAGAGAAGCAAAGCAACTTGCAGATGGGTCTGCTCTTTTGCTGGCTCTTCAATCCTAAGCAGTTGATTATTAAGTGGACATTTTTTTCAGAAGGATACTACCTGATATTGGTGAAAGGTTGGGAAATGGGTCTACTCTTACATTTGCAATAAGAGTGTGAACTTTGAGTTTTTGGTTAAAATTATGTATACACTATCATTCAGGAAAGCCTCTTTGCAAATTTTATCCTAATGGCATAACCAATAATATACATAAAGGGATATATGCAAGGATTTCCATTGCATTTGTCTAAGAATGAAAAATTTGGGCATAACAAAATTTCTAAAATAAAAAGATGGCTAAATAAATTATGACATGTGTATTTTGCATACGTAAACATTATTTTTGAAGACTTCTTAAGATATATATATATATAGGAATATTTTCTTCATATAATATAAAGCAAAAAAAAGCAGGGATTGAAACAAATTAATTTGTTTTGGTAAATAACAATGTGGTAAAAATAATTTCGGTAAATAATATATGTATAAGAAAGCTATTAGAAGTGTATAATCACTGGTGCATTTTGGATGATATCCGCCTGGCGAAATTATGGAAATGGACTTTTCTACTTTTCCACATTCACCATACGAATGGCCATGTTTGCATGTCAGACACATGGCATAGGGGCGTGGTCATAGGACTCAGCCGGCTGAAGACTATGATGCCAGACCCAGAGAGAACCTGACACAGAAATTTGACCTGCAAGGAGTTTCATTCCAAGAGTTGGAAAAATGATGAAGACACTCGAATCTTCAGCAGATGGTAGAGGACCTCTCGAGAGGATAAATCTGAAGAGTGATTACATCATAGGCGCACAGGGCAGTTGGTCCATTCATGGAGGTGGGTGGTGAACAAGGAGGAGGTCTTCGACTGCCAGCTTCAGCGCAAAGGCACCTTCTTCTCCAATACCTTACTTCCCCGAGCCAGTGGCTATCAAAGTAAATTGAGAAAAAATTATCCTGTGAAATTGCAGCTCAAGCAATTTACAGTGTGACCTAGTGAGACACACGTGCCAAGTCTATTAGTTATCTTCAACTGTGGGACAAATTACTCATAATGCATTCATTACGTCACCATTTCTGTGAGTCAGGGACCCAGGCGCAGCCTGATGGGGTCCTCCAGCTCAGGGGCTCTCTCTCCCAGGCTGTCTCCAAGGCTGTAGTTGGCCAAGGTTTGCCTGGGCAGGCTCTACTTCCAGGCTCGCTCCTGTGGCGGTGGGCAGGATTTGGTTTCTCAAAGAGCCTTGATGGTTTTTAGGTGAAGGCCACCCCTAGTCTCTGTCACGTGCGTTTCTCCACAGAGCAGCTCACATCATGGCCGCTGAATTCCATCAGAGCAACAAGAGAGAAAGCATCAGAGGGCAGGCGCTCAGAAGCCTGTCCCAGGGAGTGCACCGGGACCGGCCAACAGGTGTTCATCGACTTCATCGGGGTCTTGGTCATCCCTAGCTGCTTCTCAAGTTACAACCTGGTCATCGAAGGGGCTAGAATGGCTCCTTTCCATACTCATGACATTGCTTCCTTTCAAAAGCTAATCATGCAGGGCTAATAATGAAGACTCCTCAAATAAAACATAACCAAAGTTACTTAGGCCTTTCCACTTTCGGAAGGAAAATCATTGTGTTATGAGCATGGGGGTGAATTTGGCATTTGGCAACCTGAGGCGCTCATTTCCATAGACCATGATTTGGCAGCACAAATATCTTAGAGGAGACCCATTCAGATCCATTTTGATTAGTCGAAAACCACAGGGTTGGTAGCTGATTCAGTTGCCATATAAATCATCTTATAACTAGCCCTTTTATTTTTTTAACTCAACACCTTCAATCTTGGATGCTCAGACTTTAGTTGAATTGACCTTCAGAATCTGGGAAATGTGTCAAGTGGTTCTTAACAAGCCAACAACTCGCTTTTGTTTTCCTGCGTGCCACTTCTGAATAGATCAAGTTTATAAACCTCAGGGGTTCCTTTGCCACGTGGGTCTGTGGCACTGAGATCTGATTTCCTGGTGACATTAGGTGTCAGTCTAGTTCGCCTCCAAGGTCATGCTGGACCAAAGCTACCAACTAGGAACAAACCCAGAGATGTCAGCCTAAGCTGAGGCTGGAGGAAAGCCCTAATTCCAAATCATTGGCGTTTCTATTCCCAGGACCTCTCTGCGCTGCTACATTTGCCGAAATTTGCTGCCTTCCTTCTGTCCTCAGTAATAGCAGCCACACCTTCCCCTCTGTAACTGCCTGCTTGTGGGCTATCATCGACCTTAAAGGCTTAGACCCGTGCTTATATTTAAACTTGTTTGCATACATTCTCACTCAGGTTAATCTGAGTAATTCTCTCACGCCCTCTGCCATGTTCCGTCCAACGTCCAAGGAAAGGCATATCAACATCAAGAACCGTTTCTGTTGCCATGGGCCCAGTGAGGAGCCCAGTCACTGATTCCAGCCAACCCCGTGCTATGTGCCCAGTGCCTGTGCGGCCCAGGATGATAAAGGGCCATAGCCGTGTGGCCAGTCTGGAAGGGAAGCTCAGGTCCTCTCTGGGACCCAGGGAGCCCAGTGTGAGAAGAGCTCGGTGGGCGGGGAAAGCCGTGGGCTTTTTGCCTCCATGGGTATGCTTAGAGAGGGGTGTGTCATTGCTGGTGCTTAAGTAGGGTGGTCAGCCCTGTATCTGGATCTTGGGCATCAACAAAGGATAGCAGGAAATCTGAGGTCAGAAGTTTGCCTGGGCAGATGGTGATGCGTACAAAGGGTTTGTTTTGTAGCACACTTTTTGTGCAGCTCTACTTGAATTGATGTGATTGTTGTCTCCCCCCCCCCCCCGCCAGTCTCTCTCTCTCTCTCTCTCTCTCTCTCTCTCTCTCTCTCTCACACACACACACACACACACACACATCAGGTGAGGTAAGGGAGACACTTGCTCTGGGCACCAAACTTAAGAGGATGCCAAAAAACACAGTCCTCAAGATAAAGAATATTTTAATGTAATATATTAGAAAATCAAAATCATAGTAAGAAACCCCATGATGAACAGACTATAAGAACTTTACATAGAGAGAGTACCAGTTTCATTGATTTTTTCCTTTGCCTCGGGCTCTACAATAACTCGGCTCCACAGGGCTCTGTCTTTATGTAAAATCCTGAATTTGGTTTATAATAAATTCCTATGTCAATTTTGATTTTTAAATTATTGCATTAAAATGATAAAGAAAAAAATGAGTTACCCTGATTATTGTGGTTTTTGGAGCCCCCTTCAGTTTGTGCCAGTCTTGGCCCTGTACACACACAGGTGTCAGACAGACAGATGTAAGCATGCACACACACACACACACACACACACACACACACACTCATACACACACACATTTCCTACAGTTCACAAGGAACGGAGTCTTCTCAGCCCAAACCTTATGCTCTCCATTATCTCATTAGCTCCTTCTTACACCCTGATGAGTGCTGCTTCACACAGCACTTCTCTTATGAGAGTACTTTACCAGGGAATAGACTGCATAACGTTTTCTTTATCTTGATATTGTGTCATTGACCTCTATACACACATTACTTTGACTCTCAGGTAAGGACCTTTGTGGATATAAACATTTTTCCAGTCCTTCTGTATAAAACTCACCTTAGAGACATCTGCACAGTGGGGGTCCCCCTAGGGCCTCAAACCTAACCACTCCTCACACACTTATGGCCCAAGCCTCCAGAATAGTTCAAGCCTCTGCCCTTCACACATCCACCCAGATTAGAAACCTGGGGTTTACCTTTCCTGGGGTATACCCTTCCCCCAGTAAACGTTTTCTAATCTGCTTTTGCAGGATCTCTTGATTTCTACCATCTGTCCCACTCCCAGTGCCACTGCCCACGTCAGGCTCCAGTCTGCTCTCCTCTGATGAACCTGTGCCTCGGTGCTGCCCCCTCCAGGCCACCTTTCTTATCTCAGCCAGAGAGGCTTCTCTACAAATCAGACAAAAGAGTCCCCATGCTGGTCCATTCTCCACTGCCCTGATGATTGCAGGGATTGAGTTGTTTGTGTTAATTGAGTATCTTTGTATGCCTGGATCTAATTTAGAGCGGGGAATACATGGAAGGCTAGTCTGTCTCCAGCTCCCACTGCTCTCCTCCATGCCCCCTAAGCTCCAGCCACACCACACTTCCAGTCATAGTCACTGGCAAAGATCATCCATCACTCTGCACTCTTGATTCTAGTGAGCAGATTACCATGTAGTACTCTAATGACTGGAATTCTATTTAACTTCACTGTTTCCTGAAATGGGTCCTCTTCTACCTGACCCTGCTGGGCCTGCTGCAGTTATAGGTGAGCTTAAGTCTTGGAAGTAGGAAGAAGGCCTAATAGGAAGAGAGCGGAAAGGAGGATATTAGGAATGCTTTGTCCACAGGGGTTTGTCAGGGCCAGGACTAGAGCTGGAGTTTTTTCATAGCATCTTGAAAGACACCTCATGTAAGAATTAAATGGAACAGAACAGGTTTGGGGGTAGATGGAAGTTGAAGTCCAAATCTTCAGAATAGGAAGTGGGCAGGTTGCTGACCAAAAGGAGTCATATATATGTGTAAGAGTCGGAGTATGGAGCCAGAAATTCAGAAAGCATGTGGATAAGAGCAAATCCAAGGACTTCAAAAGTGGCTTGTAAAGGCGTTGGGGGATTGTGTTGGACTGTGGTCAGCAAACTGTGGCTCGTGAGCCACATGCGGCTGTTTGGCCTCTTGAGTGTGGCTCTTCCACAAAATACCATGGACTGGGCAAGTCTATTTTGAAGATGTGGCGTTAGAAGAAGTTTAAGTTTAAAAAAATTGGCTCTCAAAAGAAATTTCAATCGTTGTACTATTGATATTTGGCTCTGTTAACTAATGAGTTTGCCAACCATTGGTCTAGGATAAGACCATAGCTTTTATCTACTGTCTGGGCAGATGTAGGCTAGCTGTGTCTAAGGTCTGGGGATAGAATTTCTATTTCTCAGTTATGATCTAAGACCCTCAAAGTCTACAAGGTAAGGCAAGAAGAGGGATATGCAGTTGGCCTGGGCAGCTAACCTACTACCTATCCCCGTGGGCCCATCCGTTTCCTAAGGCTATCTTCTCTGACCTTTCCAAGACCCACTATTGCTAAAGTATCATTGTCTACTAAAATGGCTCCAGAGGTAACTCTTGGGAAGAAAGAATTTGAAGGACTTGATGTACTATGCTTCCCTCTTTTTGTAAATCCATAAAATTGGGGGAAAAGTAAAGTTGAAGTTATAGTAATATTGTTTTTAACACATTTTGTTATTCTGTACATCTGGATAGACCAAGAAGCAAATGTCATCTTCTCAAAAATAACCATACATCATACACATTTCTACATTTTTGGGTAAGTCTTAAAAGATGGGAAAGAGGTAATGTTGATTCTAAGTACCACATTGAAGCACCAGCATTGCTTCTCTTCCTTTCAGCATTTTATAACTCTGACCCACTGACATAAAAAAAAACACAGCAAATGTTTCAGAGTTGGACAAAGGTGACTGCATACAGTGTGACTAGTCACCTAAACTCCATCCTTCCTGCAGCACCTGGAGCCTTGGCCTCACTGCGCTGAGAGATGCTTAGACCATTCGTATGGACACGTCCCGCCATCTTCCCCTAGAAGAAATCTATGGGCTTGGTTTTTCTTGTGTAGCTGGTAAGCCTCTTCAGAGGCTTGCCAGTGAGTTATTTGGCAGGGAGGTGGGGATCCTGCAAGGAATGAGGGAAATGGCAGGACAGAGAGCCAGAACCCATGTGCTGGAGAGGAGAGGCTGGCTCTCTGTCTGGCTCATGATTACATCCCAGGATTCAGCACAGCACTTGGCACACAGTAGGTGTTTAATAAATATTTGTTGAATGAATGGGTGGAAACACTTTGCCAGCCTTGTGAACCTAAGCATATTCAATCATGCAAGACACAATTTAATCACAGATTAAATAGGGACATTATCACTTGTTCTGCCTTCATTATAGATTGTTATCAGAAAAATGCTCTTTAACTGCACAAATGTAAGTTATTGTAATTTAGTTTTCCTCCATAAAAGCAGTACACCAGCTTTATGAAGATCATAAAAATATAGCAGATGTCAGAGGGGAAAAGTTGTCCAAGAACAGGACAATAAAACCTTGATTAACCAGAATGCTCAGAGAATGAGGTGTTCTAGTTAACTGAATCACTGTTTAAGTCAAAAATAAACAGAAAAACCTTCATTTCAACCCATACTGAATCTACAATTCATTTTCCCTAGGAAGAATAAACATAATATCCCATTAAGGATTAAGGATACTTCTCTAACTTTTGGTCATTGTTATGAACACCATTTCTTCTTTTGCTATAAAAGCCACTGACCACAGGAACAGAATGTAGCTGAGATGTGGTTCTGGCATCCCATGGGAAGACTTGGGCATGATGCAGTCAAGTTATTAGAAACACAAAGTGTTGAGGAAGATGTGACTAGGCAGGGCAGAATATGTTCAGTGTAAAGTAGTGTTTATGCAATATTAGGGTTCCCCTTACTCAAAGTCTAAAGAACACAATTGCTGTTTCATTTTGGTTTTCAGTTGAGAAACATTTATTGGGTGCCTACCACATGCAAGGCATTGGGCTGGGTTCATAATCTTGTAGGGAAGAGGAGCCGATGCACTGCATGTTTAATAATGTGATATAGCTGATCACAGAAGGCCAGGTGAGCACAACAGTGTTCTCAGCTGGGCTTTAGGAGGGAAGAGGAGTTAAATCTGCCAGGTATGGCTCATCGTTCAAAAGCTGAATGATACTCAGGTGGTCCAAAATAGCATGGCTCTGGGGGATTGGTGGGATTCCTGGGTAAAGGCCTACCAAGTTTAGAGCCAGTTGCTCTAGGTTTTGAGAAGGACTCCAAGCCCTAAGTGGTAGCAGAGTTGTGGGCCTGGAAGCCAAGACACACACAGCATTCTTTAAATTTGGGTGGGCACATGGTAACCAGGCTTGGCTAGGTATGTAGGCCCTGGATACATCAGAAACCATGACTCCTCAACTATGCTCAACACCTTGTTCATTCATTCAGTCATTCATTCAGTAATTTAAACCTTTGGATTTCTGTTGTCTCATCTGTTATTTGAAGGTAATAAGCACATGTGGTATCTGGCACATAACTGATACCCAGTAGTAGCTGGATACCCACTGTTTTCCATTTTTATTTTCAACTATTTTCCTTTTACTTTTCTTGCAGTTCTCCTTCCTCCCACACAATAAGCAAGATTTATTGTGGATTTATGGCCAGTCTCTTTCCTTTTGAAGTGTCGTTGTCTGGTACATTTTCTCTTTCTCATGTGTTAGAAAGCAGAGGGGAACAAGGAGGAGGTGAGAGAGCAATTGTGACATATGCCTATGACCTGCTTTTGTTAATAAGAATATAAAAGATTGAGTTGATTTTCTTTAAAAACCACTTTAGAAAGGATATAAATGCCTGAATCTAGAATGTTCTTAATAGATGTTATCAGGGAAAATATTTTGAAAGAGATTTCCCAAGTTGAGTGTTTGTTTGTGTGTGTGTGTGTGTATAAAATTAAGTTGACACTATGCCAACTTGAGAGTGAAGAGAGACACTGCTAGTCTCATGGGAAATTCTAGTGGCTTCTACTATCCAACCACCCTGACCTTCCTACTGGCATTTCAATCTTCTAATTTTTTTAGGGGAATGTCCTTTTGTGTGTGGGTTTATCTGAGAGAAATTCCAAGACTATGCCTCACATTATGGAATCTAAGGGTTTAGATTCTTCTCTATACTGTTCATTGTCATGTTCAAGGGCCAAGCATGTGAAACCTACAGACCATACATGATCTTAGGGCTGGGCACATGACCTAAGCTCAACCAATCAGAAACTATTTCTGGAATTTTGAATATTCAATAAATAACACAATAGGAAATAAAATATTTCAAAGTCAGGAACCAGCAGAGCTGCCAAGTATTTGGTGGTTCCAGACACAGGATTCTCACTAGTTGGTTCTTGGTCCTCCCCTCGTTCCTGCCATTAAGCATAGTCCTTAAGCATCCCTTTGATCTTAAGAGTTCTCTTGATTTCCTTTAGAAAATATCTAATTTCTGCTTAAGTGAGTAACAGTTGAACTGCTATGAAACCACTGTTTAAGTATTACACTGGTGATTGGGAAAAATCAGGTGAAGAGGTTCATCTTGCATGCTTTCAGGTCTCTATTAAAACAAGAATTCGTAAACCCTCCCTGATTGCATCAATTCAATGATTTGGTTGAAGGAGGTGAAGAAGTTGATCCAGTTTCAGGATATGAGTCAGTGGGAATGTTCTTCTGGAACCCACAGCCTCCTATATTTGATCTCTTTTCTGAAATCCTCCACCTCTGAAGAGATAGTTTCAGGCAATTAGCATGAATCTTTGCATTGCCTTTATTGACCTTTTAATTATTTCTTTTTTCCTTTTACTGCATAAGTTTTAAACAGAACTCATTCAAGTAAATACTTAAAAATAAGTGTAAAGTACACGATATTGAAGTTCACAAAATGACTGCTGTTTGTGTGATACAAGCCAGTCCACAGATGGAGGTTATTATGAACATGCATTTATGTTGTATGAATCAGTCAATTGCAGAAGAGAGAGTAGGAGGAAGAAGTCTGGGCAAAAGGGAAAACATCGGTCAGCATTTGCTCTTTTAATGGTACTTGGCTGCCTCCAATTCCAAGCCCTGTCACCCTTGGACTATGCAGTTTCTGAACTAAAATATAGCAATGTGTAGCTGAGATGGTGATGAGATGGGTCCCAATCACAGTGCTTTGGAGGTCTCTTTTGGCTGAATAAAGTCTGGGATCAGAAGGAAAAAATAATGATAATCAATGAATGAATGAATAATCATTCAACAATTTTAAATTCAACAAGAAATCAGTGAAGCCCTATTCTGGGCTCGACACTGGGCCAAGCCCAGAGGAATGGGACATGAAAGACGACTAGTTCCTGTCCTCAAAGAACTGAGAATCTCCTGTAATTAGCAAGTGTGGGTAAACTAAATTTATTCTACAAAAATCACCTCAGACCAGAGGTTTGCAGGCCTTGCGTTATTTATTGAATATTCGATTGAATATTTAAAGCAGAAATAGCTGTCCCACTCCAGACCTGGCTTGCCCTTCCATTCTGACCACAATTGTTTGTCTACCTGTTCACTGATCTCATGGATTAGCCAATGAATTTGTGAATAAAAGAGACAAGAAGTAAGAGAAAGACCAATTGAGAAGATAACTAACTGCAGAGCAGAACAAAGCCAGCTCTGAAATAGGGAAAAGGAAGAACAGAATAAAAGGCCAAAGATTCCAGAAATCTTACCTATGGGCCAGTTCCATCTTGGTGATATTCTGTGATCTAGGGCAAAATGAGAAGAATAAGCACAGTGTGGTACCATACTACATGCCACTCTAGGGTTCCCAGAGGTTCTTTGTGGGAAAGACTCATTTACTTTAGTAATATCACCTTCCGAATTTAACATGCCCACTCACTTTACGACAGCACATATTCAACTGACAACTTTATGAGCGTCCCCCAGAATATTATCTTGGTCTGCAAAAGTTAGGAGTTGAGAACCACCAACTGAGTGAGAAATTAGAGCAGATTTTCCACTACTTGAGGCCCTTTGCTTCTAAAACACTGAGGCATTTCTCAGGGTGGGATTTCTCTGGGTTCTTTATGCAGCCAATGAAGAGGAAATAGTAGCTGGGACTCTGAAACCAAATCGTCCCTCACCATCCACAGGTGTGATACATTTGGCCCATCAGAGGTTTGAATTTCAGGAGAAGCTGATGTGAGGGTCAGGGGTCAGAGCAGTGTTTACATGAGTGATGAAAGAGTGGGAGAAAGGGCTGGGTGAATCAGGGAGCACCACACTGGAGTTAGAATGAATTTCTATCTTCTGCAGCAGCAGCATTCACCAAGGAAAAGACTAGGAAATGACTCCAACACCTGGGGTGGCAGGGAGAAAAGTTGCCTCAGTTCTCTAAAAGAAGTAATATCAAGTCTTCATCTGAAGTAAGAAAGACTCCTGGAACTAGAAACCTCTCTGAGCCTCCAAAACAGTGAGCTTTCTCCTTAAGACTTCCTCCTGGCGTGTGCGGAAGTGAGCTGCGCTTCCCTTTGAGTGCTGACAATGGCCTTAGTCGACCCGAGTGAGGACATTCACCGTCTTTCCCTCACTGAAGTGGAGAGGGTTCTTTTGCCCTTTATTTCTTTGTCTGTCCAACTCAACTGTAGGCTAAAAGCATCACATTGGTTTTCTCTACACAAATCAACTGTTGTTTTGATAATATAATTGATCAGTGCTATGGCAAACAGGCAACTTCATGTAGAATTAAATACTTAATGAAATACTTAATTCCTTCACGTCATTCCTCCAATACCAACACATAGTTACCCAAGGAAGAGAGCCTTGGTATGGTAACAGTACAAATGCTTCTAGAAGAATTGCTGAATTTGGTCCCTGCACCAATTTCAAACATTGAAGCCCTAACCCCCGGAGTGAGTAGGTTTGGAATTAGGACCTACAAGAAAGCAATTTCAGTTGAGTGAAGGTGGGACCCCCACTCCGATAGGATCAGTGTCCTTAAAAGAAGAGTCCTCAGAGCTTGCTAACGCTCTGTGCCAGGCTAGGAGGTGGCCATCTACAAGACCAAGGCCAGGAAGAGAGCTCTCAGGATCCAAATCAGCTCGCACTTGATCTTGGACACCCAGCCTCCAGAGCTGTGAGAAATACATTTCTGTTGCTTAAGCTACCAGGTTCATGGTATTCTGTGATAGCAGCCTGCACAGACTAGTGTCATCAGTAATTATCATTGAATTGGCTTTTATTTCTTAAGAATAAAGGGCCCTGGAGGAAGTGATTGTCATATCCCTGGGCATTACATTGTTTTTTAGAAGAGAAGGCTACTCCTGTTATTTGTATTTTTAGCTATTTGCTAGGAAGTGGGCTAATCGTTTTATATGCATTAGGCAGGAAGCGGTGGGTGGGAGAGGTGCTATAACTTTCTCAGTGTCACACAGCTAGTAAGTCAATGCGCCCATGAGGAACACAAGGTTTGCTGGGCTCAGAAGCCAGGCTATACATTTTGCTCAGCCTTTTGCACCACCTGAGCCTGTATCAGACTTCCTCATCTAACTTTGCACTTTTGCTATAGAGATTAAAACCACTTCATAAACTAGTGAAGATTCACTTTTTAAATCCTTACCTGAAGTATATTTATTAATTTTTTTGGGAGAGAGGAAGGGAAGGAAGGAGAGAGGGAGGAGGAGGAGGAGGAGGAGGAGGAGGAGGAGGAGGAGGAGGAGGAGGAGGAGGAGAGAGAAAGAGAGAGAGAGAGAGAGAGAGAGAGAGAGAGAGAGAGAGAGAGAGAGGTCAATGTGAGAAAGAAGCATTGATTAGGTGCCTCCTATACATACCCCAACCAAGGATAGAACTGACGGAACCTTGGAACCTAGGTATGTGCCCTGAATGGGATTTGAACTTGCAACCTTTTGGTATATGGGGTAATGCTTCAACCAACTGAGCCACCCAGCCAGGGTGCGAAGGTTCTTTTTTTTTTTGAGATTCACCAAGACCCTTGTTCATATGATCCCAATTTTGCAAGGATAAGGAAGGGACAAAGGCAAACTATCAGTCTCTGTTGCACTAACAAAGCCTAGAAGAGTGACAGCAAATGATGATCGTGGGTTTTCTCTGAATTTAGGATGAGTGATTTTTCTTCTGTTTTTATACTTCTTTGATTTTACACTTTCAAGTTTCAAGATCAGAAAAACAATCTTTAATAATGAAATACAGGACATGCTGTCCTCCTCCTGTGATTTTGTGTGCTACACCACAGCGCAGGGTCTCGGATGGCTCCCATCTGAAAGCCTGGCACCAAGGTCAAGGCTCCAGAGAACCACAGAAAGAAGCAAATGGCAGGTGCTGACCCCGAACAATCCCATTACAGAGGGTTGGGGGTGGGAAGAGATGCTGACACTGGGTCAGTTCCAAACCTAACTGGGGAAACATGAAAATGGTTACCATCTGGAGTTTTCTGGTGATGGGAGCCGGGAGGTGGTCTGTGGCCAGGGCGCCTACAGCTGGGACTCTGGTGCCCCAGCCTTTCAACCACACCTCTCTGTGACCTTCAGATGACCCAGCGACTCACACTGGGTGGCCATTGTCAAAGTGACATTTCCAAAGAATGGGGTGTTCCAGAGGAGCTGGCCCATATCTTTGTAGATCTGTCTTCATCGAACAGGAAAAGAAAGGAGAAGCGAATTTCCTCCCCATATTCCTGAGAGTGTGTGGCTGAGATGGGTGGTATTATCCGTGGTTGTCTTGGCAGTCACCAGCTCTTGTTCCCCTCTTACATTTTCTCAAGTGCCATTTTTGGCAAAGAAGTACAGGAGAAATATTATATTTTGAGGAAAAGAAAACAGTAGGGTTCCCACCCCAACTCTCTCCCTCGGTTTCATAATGAAAGTTGTAAGTGGTAGAGAGCTAGGATTTCTTTGGAGGGTAATCATGGTGAATGGAAGCTTCTTGTAAGTGTGAGAATATTCTGGAGGGAATCCTGCTAATGAGAAAGTAGAAGGGTATTGTGTTTTCTCCCGGGGGACTTTGGAAGCAGGCAGTGACCTGAACACAACAGTTCTTCTAGAAGGATTTGCACTGTTTAAAAAGCAAGGCTCTCTTCCTTGGGTAACTATGTGTTGGTGTGGGAGGAGTGTTGTGAAGGAATGAATATTGTGGGAGTCTAATTCTACATGAATCTACCTTTGCCATTAGTCTTTGTGACCCTTGCAATCAGGGATCCTAGGCTACTCATCCATTTTCTCT